>JAJEJO010004318.1:163297-211800 GCA_020662805.1 Glaucomys volans | reverse complement strand
GGGCCACAGGGCAGTATGGGTCTGACTGCTAAGCTGCAGGTGCGGCTGACAGGCGCAGCCATTGCAGCTTTTTACATTGCAATATACGTGTATAAATGTAATACTTATATTCATAAACAATCCTCTGAAATTTAGGGGAACTGGATAAGTAAGGGATTCAGGTGGGGAAGAGAGCTCTTTTCATTATATATTTCTTTACACATATTTAAGTTTTACCAGGTGCATATGTGACTTCTTTAAAAAAGATGAAAATTAATATGCAGGAGTACTAAGGCAACAGACAGAAGACTAAAGACAAACTTTAATCTTGCTGACTATCCTTGAACTGGAGACAAGCTTTCTCTGATCATATGTACGTTTCTCTTTTCCTATTCTCACCCTGACATCACCTCAGGTCTGACGCTGGACAAACTTTCCACAAGCCTAGTTTGTGGATCTGGCTGAAGAGGACTCCACAATTCACTTTTCTGTGCCTGTACAAAAGCAGAGTCCAGAAGCCCAGGTTTAAGACTATACATTTGTTCATACTTCATAATTGGAAACATCTTTTGCAAAAAGTTACTGTATAATAGGGGAAAACAAAATGAAATCTTGAAGACATTAGCATACTGCTCATATTTCCTGGGGACGTATTTCAGAGACAACATGGAGCTGTAGATCGACTGGAAGAGAATATTGAGTGGAGTAGGAAAAAAAGTTACTTTTCCTTAGCTGCCCATCCTCACTCTACTTGTTAATCACTTACTTAGTCTTTGGCCCTCCAGTACCCACCTCTCAAAGAGAAAAGCTGTTTTGCCTGTCTTAAGTCATGTCTCCAGTCCAGGGGACAAGCCTGGACACTGTTTACACTGCTCCACCTTCCTGGTCATTGAGCTAATGGAGGAAAGAATGACAAGAATGCACAGATTAGCTTCAGTTTCAGTCAGGAAGTGCTCATACCAGGACCTTACTGTGCTCAACAGCCCCTGTATTGACATGCAAATTTGGGTCAGCTGTTTAGAAAAATAAAACATGTGCCCAACCTGAAGTGCTTGGTGAGGAAGGCAAAGAGTGGTCAGTGGTTCTTCAGTAAGCAAATAAACAAAAGTCAAGAGGAAGCAATTTTAAACACACAGGTAAGGCTCAAGTCCTAAAAATCAGCAGAATATACAGTTTAGTATTATTATTTATTTCACAGAGAAAGAAACTCAGTTCTTCTTGATTTACATATAATACAGTGCATTCAGTGAAAGATATAAAACGCATAAACATAAAAGAAATTTGACAAGTGAAAGTAATAATGACTGTTCAGCAGATAACATAGTTATTTATCCTTTTCTAATCATTTGACATGAATCCCGCAGTCACTTTTGAGATATAGCTAATGGAATGTAATATTTAAATGGTTTCTGAGCTTTCTAAAATCAAACTTCACACCTTCTCTTGTGTCTCTTTTTCCACTTTACTGCCTGGTTCTTCAATCCTTATGCTGGACTTCTACTCCCTTGCAGTGTCTAGAGATGTGGAGGCAGGCCCTCCCTGCCTTTTCAATAGAAGGCCTTGACTGGAAGAAGACTGGCAGCAATTCAGATTCGTCACCTTTTATTTTCTGAATTAATACAGATAAGGGAGCTATCAGCTTGGGCAGAAGGCTGCAGCAAAGATCCGATTGAAGCAGAGATTTCAGTAAATTAAGAATTTGTTATCACTTAGAACAGGCTGTCCTTCTTGCAGGGCATGTGAGCAAAGTCACAAGTTGACTGAAAGACCTTCTTGTTCCAATAATACTGAATATTTATATTTCTGAAGCTGAAAAGACAGCCTATAGATAACATATGGAGAGTCATGTTGAGCCATCTGTAGGCCAAGTGGGTCAAGTAAGTGACCATCCACGCTGTAGTGATGTTGATAACTTGAGAATGCCCCTGTCTTCTGTAGGCTGGCCAATGCCCACTTAGGGGTCTCTTTCAAGTAGATTAATGCTTTAATCTGTAAAGATGCAAGCCCTACCCGTTGGGACAATGTTTAAATTACACATAGACTTTTTTTTCCTTAGCATGAGTGTGTTTTGATTTTTCCTGAAACAGATTTTTAAATCTTTGGGGACTCCTTAAATGCTTCTGATTGTCTGTCATTGCCTAGTAGAGTCCTTCACACTTCGCTGTATTTCCTAATCGATCATATGTTCTGTGAAGGCTGGTACCTTGTCTGTCTGCAAAAGGGGTTTATTTCAAGGCCTGGCACATAAAAAAATCTCAGTATTTGTTGTCTTGAACTATATTTAGTTAGACTGAATTGCATCAGAGGTTATCAGAGTTTATTTTTTGAAGGAAAAAAGTACAGCATCAAGAGCTCCCATTAGTAGAGACACACTTTACCTACCAAAATCACTAAATTTGACTGACCTTGAATTTTATTTAATAATCCATCTGTTTTTCAGATAAGATAGCGGATTCAGCAACCTGTTCAGATACTAATTGGCAGCACCAGGGTGAGTGTTGAGATCTCCAGACCAATAGTGAGTCGTTTCTTCCACCAAAAATTGCCTTCTTTCCATTTCAAGGTGGAAAAAGATGAAAGCCTTGCAGCACGACCGTGAGGGAATTCAGCAACAGGCTGTGGCCTGCGTGCCTAACCTGTAAACTTTGCTTGTTCCTTATCTACTTTTATGAAGGTCTTACCAACAAATGGCCTCTAAACCAGAGGTGTCTTCTGTGCACTTGAATGATTGCTTCCATTGGCTAGAAAGGTTGCTGTACTCTCCCATCTGGAGAGCACCTATCTGAAGCAATGAGAGGTCTTTTTAAGGATTGTGGCATCTCTGATAACTCTGAGGTAGTAGAAACTTATTTCCTGACTTTCTTTTATACTTTTTTTTTTTTTTTTTTTTTTTTGCAGTGCTGGGGATTGAACCCAGGGCCTTGTGCTTGCGAGGCAGGCACTGTACCAACTGAGCTATACCCCAGCCCGCTCTGACTTTCTTTTTCTTCTTCCTTCTTGTTGTTGACATTTACTGGGCAGATAGCTGGGCATCTGTTGATAACCTCATTAACATGGTCAGTTTGCTTGATTTACTAACGTTGACTTGGTTAAAATATGTCTATTAGTGTTCTACCCAATTCCCTCTTAAAGAACAATGATGAGTTCATATGTAGATTGACAGGAGAGTTTCTGCAAAGTTTAAATTTCAGGAGGTAAATAATAGACTATTAACCAGGGCAATCTGTTGCTACTGAAGGCCAGATAAGAGCAGTTGAAAACAAAAACTTTTTTTAAAAATACACTCCTTATGAAATAAACCACAAATGTAAATCAAACAGCAAAACTTTTCATATGTATTGATGACATCATTTCCTACAGGAGTACAGGTTAACAATTCCAATACTGCAATATAAGTGGACTAGTATACTGGAACTAAACATTTAAGTGAGTGGATGGCAGATGGTGGGTTCTGTGTTTCTTATTGTGGAAGTCATAAATGTACAAGTGGGCAAAATAGGAGGTTAAAATAATCCACATAGTAAAGGATTAAGTCAGCATGAACTCATGTTTAGCTTACCAAAGTATGTATATTGACATTTAGAAATGTTTATACGTATGTATGCATACATGGGTTAGGATAGATTTCCTCGCATAGTCAGCTGAGATGGGCTAAAAGAAACAACATCCTACGGGAACAAGCATATCTGCACTTAGATCTTGAGTTCTAACACCGCTATCCAGGAACAGCAACAACAGGTTCCTTGGGAAACTGTCAGAAATAACTGATTCTAGGAATTGGGGAAGAAAGATTCAAGATAAGCCTAGAGCACGTTCTAGTCCCAAAAGGTAACACAATAGCAACACAAACTGCAACACAACAATAAAACAAACAACAGCAACAATAAAACAACCTGCATTGAGGGAACTATCTTGAGGGGACACAAAAGTCAACTAAAAGAGTTCAGTGGCCAAAAGCAGAACAACTTGAACAACAAAATCAATGAATTAGTATTGAATTATAACCCTGAATATAAGTATTCCAGACGCATACTGATAAAAACATATAAAAGTAAATAGCAAAGAAGATACAAATCTATCATTCAGAAGAATTCCAAATAACTTATGTAGCTACTCCTTCATAAAGGGGAAATCATAATTCTCCCTCCCTAAGTGTGGGCTACACATAGTGACTTGATTTCAGAGAATACAGACTGCAAAGGGGGAAATGAATAGCATTACAGTGGAGAAATCTAATACTACTTCAACCAGTCAGCCACGGTCAATGCCGTGTCAACAATACATGATGTGATGAAAATGGTACTCTATCTCCTATCTTCCAAAAACCTATACCGAGGTCTAATCATGAAGAAAACACCAGATGAATCCAAACAGAGGAACATTCTACAAAATACCTGGCTAGTACTCCTGAAAACTATCAAGGACATCAAAATGAAGAAAAACCAAAAATTCTTCATCCTGGGTTCTTAGAGAAACCTGAGGAGGCATGGAAATTCAATATGTGTCTAGGATGAGATCCTGGCAGGGTAAGAGTACATTAGGTACAAATTGAGGAAGTCCAACAAAGTAGAAATTTCAGTTAATAATCATGTAATAATATTGGTTCATTAATTATAACAAATGTACTATGCAAATATAAGATATTAAAAATAGAGGAAACAGGTTGTGTAATAAATAGAGATATATGGAAACATTTTGTACTCTTTTTGCATTTTTCTGTAAATCTGATAGTTTTCTAAAAAATAGTTTATTTTTTACAAAAGCAAGCATAGCCTGTGTTTACACTTATTGACCATGTTGGTGCTAGCATTTGTTTCTCAATAATTCTAATTTTTTTGTTTATTAATAAAAATTTAATCACAGTGTTGTTACTTTCAAGTATTTGACAGTCTGTTGATGAAAATGGACATCTGATCTACAGGACAGTAAGAGGACCACATAAAACCCAGAAGTGAGGCAGATGCCAGCTCCCTAATACGGAAGCTTATTTTGATTCCAACAATGGAAAATGCTGACTTGTGGAGCAGGGAACTTTCTGTCCATTCAGGCAGACAGACACAGCCTGACCCCATTCATCACATATGCCTTAGTGGAGATTTCTTCATTGGGTGGGCAGTTGGAGGAGAAAACCTCAAGGATCTTTCCAGCTCTGTCCTATCTGAGGAAGGTTGCCCAATTTTTTGTATAGCTAAGGCTTAAACAATTTATTCCACTGTGAAAGTAGCCTTACAACCAGGAGTTAAAGCAGAATACATCTGACTATTGACCACAATTCTAAGTTTAGCTGATGGCCTAAAACCTACCAGCTGCACTAGTTATCCAATAAAGGAAAAAAGTAAATTAGCCTAGTAAGCTATGTCCTTTTCGGGTCATGACATTTGATAGGTGGCATTTTCCCTCCTTGAATTCCTAGGGAGTCGGATGACTCAATTCAGTGCCTTCCCAATGTTATGATTACCTTATGACACCAATCCTAAACCCTGCAAATCTAAATGCCACAATCCCACTGCCTGGCTCGAATACTCTGTCGTTAGGATGGCAGTGACTGCTGGTGAAGTGGGACTGCAAAAGTGAGTGAGTGAGGTTAGATGGGTGGGTGGATGTGTGGAAAGAGGGTTTTAGATTTCAATTTCATTTTATGAGTCTAACTTTCCCTCTTTAATGGTAGGAGATGGAAAATTCTTTGAGGAGAGAACAAGCCATTCTTTTTGGTGTCACAAATTCCTTGATAAAGGAAATTCCAAAATGTGGGCCATTTTCCAGAGACAATACTAAAATCTCTTGCTTTATTCCACAAGACTTTCTCCACCAGCCCTATAAAAAGGGCCTGAAAATGTCTCCTCCCTCAACCAGAACTTACCAAATTTTTTTAGCTCAAAACAGAGCTACATAATAATCATTTTTCCCCAGCCCCAATAATTTTCTTATGTCATAATGTATTCTACAGTGTAATTTTCAGTGACTGTGATATTACCTTAGCAAACTGGAAAACTGAAGCACAAGCCTAAGGTCCAGTTACCTTGACTGCAACAAATACCACAAGACTTGGGAGATCAATGTCCAAGATCAATGTCTGACCCTATGTAGTGGGAAGATATTTTTTTAACAAACCAATATTATATTTTATCACAAAACAATTTGTATTTCTTACATGAGCTTGAACCAATGTAACATTCATTGATAGTTGAGACATAAAGGCAACTTCTTACAGCTTATCCTAATAGAAAAAGGGTGAAATGTCTAGAATGGAACAGAGAAAAGAATAAAAATTTAGTTGAGAATAGTGGCACATGCTTGTAATCCTGACCACTTTGGAGGCTAACACAGGAGGATCATAAGTTTGAGACCAGCCTGGACAACTTAGTGAGAGCCTGTCTCGAAATAGAAAATAAAAAGGAATGAGGATGTAGCTCATGGCAGAGTACTCCAATTCCCAGTACTGCAAAAAATATTTTAAAAATAAAAAAATAGTCTGTACTAGTCTATACTAAAGTCTATACTAAAATGATAAAATATTTTGCATATTGACTACATCAAGACATTGAGTTTTGTCAATACATTCACACATATTTATATAATTTAAATCACGTAACAGTGCATAATTTTTGTGACCTGCTCTTCTTATGTTTAATTAGTATTTTCTTTTCCTTTTTAAAAATATTTTTAGTTGTATATGGACACAATACCATTGTTTTTTATTATTATTATTTTTTAATGTGGTGCTGAGGATCAAAACTAGTACTTCACATATGCTAGGTAAGTACTCTACCAAAGAGCCACAACCCCAGCCCCAATAAATATTTTCTTATGTCATAATATCTTCTATAGTATAATTTTCAATGACTGTGATATTACCTTATAAGGATAAGAAAATTAATTTAATTTAAGCAATTTTCTATTGTCAAATATTTGCCCATATTTTGCTATTGTAACTTACACTGCTATAAGCATATTGTAAAGAAAACTTTCACATACATCTCTGGTTATATTCCAGATATTGCTGGGTCAAAGTATATACACATTTTCAGAATTTTGATACTTAGCCAAATCATGTTCCAGAAGGCTAACCCCACCAGAAGCATGTAAACCGGCATTCCTCACTAACACTCTGTATTATCATTGTTTGAAGTCTCTATTTATCATTTATTTCTTATCAGGATTTCTCAGGGAAACTTCAGGTTTACTCAAGTCCTGTCATGTTTGGCATTTGCAGTGACCTTTCCACTGGAATTCTAGGGATTTAAACCAATCCAGCTCCTTCCTTGTGCTGTTCTTTCTTTTAGAAATCATAGCCCATCATGGACTGATTTCTGGGGCCTGCACAGTCAAGAGCCACAGACAGTGCCTTAGTGTTTTATCCTAAAGGAGCTGTGTTTGAAGTTACAGATTTTCAGCCCTGAATCTAGAATATTCCACCTCACATGTCAAAATGAAGTCAGGCAGAGGTCAGACCATGTGAGTGACAGCCCACCATCCATGAGGGGCAAATCCAGCTGCCTCTGACCAGCTGCCTCTGACCAGCTGCCATCACATTAGACAACTCCTTGCTAAGCTACAGCAGATGCTGGGAGGTCCATGACTTCTGGCAGGAAGAGGAAGTAAGTTTAAAATGAGCAAGGAAGTGACCTATTTAAAATTTGAGCTATTTATGCAATCATTAAAGAAGAAAATGAAGAAGAAGAAAACACTACTGATCAAAATCTGAAGAATTGTGAGTTCTACTTCAGGGGCTCATATGTAATGTCTGATATGTAAAGGACAAAAACATGGCCCTCAGGTCAACAAAAGTATTATGCAATTTTTTAATTTCCAAAGTTACAAACAATGAAAAACATTATTTATGGTGTAATGATTTTTACCAAAAGGCCAGGCAAACTGATCATCCCCTCCTTTTAAATAGTCATATTATATGTGATTACATTATCAGCAAGAATTATGGAGATTTAGAATTATATTTACCATTTGCTTCTCCCATTAGCCCATGAGCTTTGTTGCTAACTTAAATTCATTAAAATTATAAGGAATGGCAGGGCTTCTGAGTCAAACTCTTCTCCCCAGAACACTCTTACCCAATTAGAAGTTGGTCTTTTGATTTAGGGTTATAGTACCTCTGGATAATAGCAATAGATTTAGTTTCATTTATCATTCAAAGTGAATGTGTTATGAAATACTTTGCCGACAAGGACCATGACACAAAGGGTAAGAAATGTGGACCTTCAGGGAATGATACAAAAGAAGAAAATATTGAGGCCAAGTGATGTAGATGAAATTTTCTGACCATGTAGTTTCCTGTTCATTTTTTTTCATTATTGCTGCTTTTTAAAGGCTATTTTTCATGCATCAGACTTTCTAATTTAAAGCTGCTCTTTATTTTAAAAAATCATGACTTACAATAGTGACATTGCAAAAAAACTTAAGTTTTCTTGCCTTCCAGTCAATATGGGCTAAAAAGCCATTCATTAGCTCTGCCAAACTTTTTTACTTATAAAAAATATTCAAATAAAACACTTTTATTAAAATAGGGAAAGTAAAAGCAAGGAGAAAGAATGGAGCACAGGATGTGGTTGAGATCCAGATGTTCCTGGTACTTGTTGGGTGAACTTCTTAGACACCAAGTATTCAACTTTGCCAGCTGATCTCAATACAGTGGCATCCTCTTCCACGCTTGAGACTAAATCTCATTCATTCATTAAATTAGTAACAATAAATATTTGGTGAGTGCCTCATTCTGTGCCAGATTCTATAGTGGATTCTGGAAATCCATCAGTCAACCAACCAGAGAAAAACTTCCTGACTTCGTGGAATTTAAATTACTGTGAAATTTCTGTTGGGAAAATAGAATTAAATCCCAAATTGGTATAATTGTGGCAATAAAAGGAGAAGGTTTTGGTTTAATCCTAAAGCAATTTTGAACTTAATAAATCCAATATAATCCTAATTAGCAAAACAAGTGCCAGTCTGCTCCAGAATTATTTTTCAGTGTGGAGACGTGTGGGAGATAGACGCTCCTATTAAAAAAGTCACACCCCCACTTTCTAACATCTGAGAAGAAATGTGAACTGTCACTAAATTTAGTTAAAATTAGCATCATGTCGTCTGAGAAATTTTTCAGCCAAGCGAACTGTATAATCTAAATGTAACCATTTTTCTTGCACTTTTTCCTGAAACCCTTTCCAACATTCATGCTGCCAATGTTTATGCTGCCAACATTGTCAGTGCACTTTGCTATAAGAGATTAAAGGTTGGCTACAAATAATTTTCAATGAATAACTCTAATTAGCCGCTAAAGTTGGCATATTTCCTGCAATCTGAAATTAGATCACAGAGTTGAATTGACACGAAAAAGTCCTATTAACTCCCCAGACTTCCATTTCCTATTTTCTGGGGGAGATTACTGTTTGGAACTTTATCAACTACTATCTGAAGAAGTCTGGAGTCAGCGGTAATAAAAAAATATGTGGAACTGGACTTTCAGTTTGTTTCTATTCCATTGGTGGGACTCTCCAAAATAAATTCACAAGAGCAATGACCTTCAAAGATATTTCCATTTGTCTTTAAGAATAAGAGAAAGAAACTTAAAGTGGTAAAAACAAAAATTTTCTAGTTGTGCTTATATACATGACTCTAACAAAGAAATTCTTTGATCTAATACTATTAATCAATAAATATGTGGGTTTTTCTTGAACCCAGTTCTGAATCCTTCCCATTAGAGGTTTATCTCTTAGTGTGCCTCTGTACCTATGGTCTGGGAAATGATGCACAGGCCACTATTAGGTAAGTGTTTGGGAAGGGCTGCTCATGGCATCTAGTGCTGCTTCATGGCAGCCTAGGGCTGAGCCTTTTCAAGGCAGCATGTGTGTTTCATCACAGACTATGCATTATAAATAAGCACCTGATGTGATTGCTCTTGTTTTAGAGTTCTGCCTGCTGTCATCAGCTGTCATTGAGGCTGATCTGCTGATAGTTAATACGCCAGATGTCTGGTGCAGCCATGTGCACTTCTGTAACTTCACTGGGTAAGATTAATCATTCTGTTCTACTGACTTAAATGGAACAATCAAGAAGGTACAACAGGAGGGTAGGTGTAGAAAAAGCAGTGCAAGAGCCTTGAAACAGAGAATATATTGCATTAGAAGTATAAAAGGGGCTTCCTTTAAACTCTTGCAATTAATCTACATTTTATTAAAAGTCCATTGTCATAAGTACTTTCAATAATCTATAAATAGCTCTCTACCTCATAAGGGGTCTGATAATAGATCTTTCCAGAGGGATCATGAGAACTTCAAAGTGTACAGTTTAAACTGGTATCAGGCTTTTAAAATTAAGATACAGAAAATCGTATAGTTTTTGCAGTTCATTTCCCATGAAATTTGCTTTAGATTATGAAACCTAACGTGTATTAAAAATTTATGTGCAAATGATAGAAGTTTACAATTTTAATTATTCAACAAATTGCTAATTACAGCAATGATAAAATAATTGACTCTATTTTATTTCACATTTTCTGTGCATACCACATTTTTTAAAAGGATTAATAAATATTTGAACCAGAACAATTCTTTTTGCTGTCTGCATATGGCTTTTTTTCTAAGTATTTTGAGTATTTTAAAATATGCATTCATCTAAGGGAAAAAGTTGACAAGTTTCATTTCTATTACATAGAGGAGAAAATTGAGGTATCAAATTAATAGAAAGTAGTATGACTTTATAATTTAATGGTACAGACATATTGGTTCTATTTACTTTCTAAATGAGAATATTAATAAGTGGATACAAGTTGAATATTTCAAAACTGTCATTGTGGGTTGAAATGTAGAATTGAGTTCAAACCTATGATAAATCCTAGATGAGATGAGTGTTTTGTAATTTAAAAAAAACAATTTATATATAAAATATACATAGAAAGTTTCAAGTTGAATTTTCAAATATATATATATGTTTATAAGACTTCTTAAAACTTTTAAATGTGTTTAGAGAAAGTTAAAGAATTTGGGTTATAACCACAAAAGAGGGTGTATTAGGTATTAGGATTCTCCAGAAAAACAGAACTAGTATACAAATATTAATATATGTAAATAATATGTATAAGTAAATAAATAGAGAAATATGAATAAAAATAGAGTTGTTTCAAGGAAATAATCTGTAGTTTTTGGGTCTCATAAGTCCATAGTCTACAGGGCAGAGTTTGAGAAATCTTGGACAGAAATGGATGTTGTATTCTTGAGACCAAATTTCTTCTTCAGAAAAAACCTCAGTCTTGCTCTCAAGGCTTTTTGACTGACTGAATGAAGCACACCCACAATATTGAGGGTCATCTCTATTACTTAAGGTTAACCACATATACAAAATACATGTTCACAGTAACACCTAGATTGCAGTTCATTGAAATGATGACCATAGTTCAGCCAACTTGACTCATAAAACTGTCCCAGGGAACAAAATTTTCTCCAGAGTCCAGATGGGCATTGCACTCATTCAGCACAGGTGCACACTTGGAGAAAACGGCATCTACTCTAATGGCTTCAGTTCATCAACATACAAGAGTAAATCTTTCCTTTTAGAAAGTTATTTACTGGTGTAATGTCACTCCTTTTAACAAAGACAGTACTCACATCTTTATGGGAACAGATATATTGTGCAGAAGTTGCAAAGGAAAATTAGGCTTCTCATTTGAAGAGAAGAAATCTGCCTGTCTTCACCCTATGCCCTAGGTTACTGGTCAGTTTTGAGTTTCTGGATTTGAATCCCACTTCTGACATTGTCTGGATGTATGATTGCCGTATCTTTGTCTGTGACATGGAGTCAATACTGTTCATACCTCAGAGCTTATTTTGAAAAGTGACTGTCCCAACAAGAGCTATGAAGTTGTTAGATAATGTTATTTCTGGAGGAAGGAAAGAATAACCCTGAAAATTCAGGTTGTCATCTTGGTGCCACTGAAATAAGTATTGCAATTTATGTTCTTGAGATTGGTAAACTTAGTCAGTAGAACTCAAGCTGGGATCTGTGGACTAAAACCAGTTGGGAAATCATTGGTTACAGATACTGTTAAGATAAATTGTTACAGCATAACAGTTGATATTGCTTGTCACACTTTTATTTATTTTATGAAAGTAGCATTCCACATGGGATCAATCTTTTTATTTATCTGCTTTGTTTTCAAAGCAGATAAATAAAAATATTGATCCTTCGCCACATGGTTTGGGAAAGACACATAGAAATCATATGCATAGGAATATACCTTTACATAAAAATTTAAGATTTTATCACAATTTACTATTCCTTCTTGAGAAAACACACAGTTGTGGAACCTGTTGTTGGTCTCCTATATTCTTACATGCCATTGCTATTGCCTTTTTGTGTATTTGTCTCCTAACTGAAGTGTGAGACTCTGGCACAAGGACCCCCATCCTGCTGTGCTCCTAGGGACTAGAACAGTTGATTGGCACACATCTGGTGCTTGGCAATTATGTTTTAGATGAATGAAAGCATGGGTGAGTGACAGGAAGAAAACTAGTCAAGGATGGAAAATAAGCTTGTTATTTTTCTGTTTTATAATAGGTCGAATGAGAAAAGCTAGAAATGTTAATAGTTATGGAAAATATTTACATTATACTGACCCTTTGAAATGTTATGTATACTATAAAAAAACACCCTGTAATTGAATTTGAGCATACATTTTTTACAGAGAGCCTTAACCGAGTCAGCTGTGATGTGGGCATAGTGTGGAGAAGGGAAAGAAAAAAACAAGGAGATTCACTTCAGGAGGGAAATCCACATTGCAAACAAAATGTTTGGAAAGATGCTCTTTGTCTAATGAGGGGCAGTTGCTTCTAGAACCTACCATATGTCACCTTTGTTGATACTCACCAAAACATAAGAACAGGAGAATTTGTGGGAATCATAATTATCTCAGCTTTATAGTTTTGAGGGTTTCTTTAGGTCCTTTCCCCAACTAAAAGGACAGAGACCATACTAAATCTTCAAAGAAGATTGTGAGCTGACATTTATGGCTAAATAATTGCTCTGTTAGGGTGATTTCCTTTTAAATAAACATGATGTTTTCTTCCAGCATGTAGGGTGACATATCTCTTTCTGACTTTTTGAGGGAAAAATATCTTTCCATAATTGGTTAGTTTCCTGGCTATCACCATCAGTCTCTGACACCATCCCACATTATTTTCATTGTGTTGTGCTAACACATCAGATCAACTCATCATAAAACACAGGCTTGGGGAACTCAAAGAAAGCCAATAATTATTGATCTTTCAGGATGAGTAATTTGTATTAATCCTGGAAAGATCAAAAGAAGTGTGTTCAGCTAAAACTTAGATTCCAAGAAGCAGTTAAGAATTCTTTGAGGTTTCTGGAGTTAAAAAATATTATTTATCAGTAGACACAGGAAAACTTAAAGAAAATCCCTACTGGGTACCTTATTAACATAATAACAATTGTCCTCTAGATTTTGTGGCATTAAAAGTAATTCATATTTATTTGGTCTGTTTGTTTGTTCCTTGGGCACAATGTGATGATATAACAAAGGTCATCATCTTAGAAGCATTACAGATTTAGATGTGAACTCTTAATTCATGGGTGAGTAGCTGAGTGACCTTATGTGAATAATTTACAACCTCTGGGCCTTATTTCCTCATCTCAAATAGAGATTGTAATAATGCTCTGTAGCACCACTGTGACTATGAAGTATCATTTGAATTCAGTTGCTGTCCTTGATTCTAGCCTCTGGCAGTTCTTCTACAAACCTTGATTTCCTCATACTCTCCTGCTGGATCCTCCTTTGAAGTAACCTCAGTCTGCTTTCATATTTCCACTTGATTTGAACTTGTCCACTTGTTTGAAGATCAACAGTTTCAGAGAATTCAAACAAACATGGAAGAAAGCATTTTAATTTTGATGCAGCCTTTTTTCCCCTCAGGAGATAAATTGTTCTTTGGGGGCTTACTGAAGCATGATCCTTAAGTTCACAGTTCAAGAAGGATTACCAGGTCAATATTAATTTAACTTCTTATACTCTCCTGGTAGGAATACCCAAACTTAATTCCACTTTTAAAAATCAAGCTTTTGCTTTGTTTGTTTTACTTTTCCAAGTACAATCTTAAAATATAGTAAGGGTAAAACTTGGTCTTTCAATTTCATCTAGTTTCCTTCCATCCACAATGCTAAGACTTGAAATGCTATGTTCATAATAGTGTGCTGAGGAAACTACTTTCTGGGTCTCCCTGTTCAATTTTCACATATATCATTTGACAACATCTTTGCTCCTACCTGTTCTTGCACTAGCTCTCTCTCCCTCTCTCCCTCTCCTTCTATCTCTCTCTCTCTACCTCCCTCCCTCTCTCTCCTCCATCATCTATCAAGTCTAAAAGACTGAAGCTCCTTTTACCAGGCTTGTGTGGGTATAGGGCTGAAAAGAGTGTTTTCAGCTCATGCAGCTTTGCTTCATCCGCTCTAAGAGCAATATTCTGAAGTTTCTTTTACATGTACAGAAGAAACATTTCATGATGGGTAAAATTAGTTTTGTCATAGGCTTGGACCTTTGTACATGAAGATAACAGCAGTGATTGGAATCTCAGGACCACCCACAATTCTTGTTTTGCAACAACAAGCTTTCTGTGGTCTGAATGTTTCCTGTCCACCAAAATTTATTTTAAAATCCTGACCTCCAAGTGATGGTAGTAGGTAGAGCCTTTGGGAGGTGAGTTGGTCATAAGGGCAGAGCCCTCATGAATGGAATAAATGTCCTTACAAATCAGCCTGTTGATTCAAGCCCCAAAGAGACTATGGCTCTTTCTACCATGGAGATTACAGTGAAAAGACAAGGGTCTATGAACCAGACAGTGGGTCCTCAGATCTTCCAGCACCTTGATATTGGATTTCCCAGTATTCATAACTGTAAGGAAGAAAATTCCAGTGTTAAAAAACATGGTGTTTATAGTATTTGGTTATAGTAGCCTAAACAGACTAAGAAAAAATCTTTTCCATAAGAGTTACTAGGAGACTTACCTATAATTTGGGGGGAACACAAAGTTATCACATATGTGTGTCTGTATGTGTGTGTGTGTATATACATAGTACAAAACATATAACATAGATATCATATAATACACACACACAGACATATCATGCTCCAAACAACTAAGTTAACTCTCCTGAAAACCCTTAAAATTGTATGAAACCACTTTTCATTCAGACAGTAAGAATTATTCCCTACCCAGCTCATTGAATGTAGTACAATATTCACCACTCACAATTATCATTTGTGTGAGAATGTGCCTTCTGCCTTCTCACATGATCATGTGTACCTCCCTAGAGTCTTTCAGGTAGATATTTGGGAGACAACAGGAAACGAATGTCCATAGTACCTCTCTGATAGGGAACTTTAAGGCAAAACTCATCATACATCATCTTCAGGGAGACATCATTTTTGATTTTTTTGGTTTTTGTTTTTTAATTCAAAAATAGCTTTTCACTTTGACTTTTTCTCACCCAATCCCAAAATCCAAAACACAATAAATACATTCCACGAATAGGTAGTATTTACCTTGAATATGAGTGACCTTGCAGCTCACAAAAATAGAAAGATCACATTAGTAAGAATCAGACTATAACATGTGTCATTTGTTTGAAATAAAGCAAGGCCAGCTAAAGGACAAGAATTAATAGAACATAAGCAGTGGCTAGTAGAATCCTTATATCACACTACAGATGTGATAAGAAAATACCTGTGTAGCATAGTTGTCAGAATCAAAGAGCAGATGAAGGCAGCAAGAGTCCAATGTCCAGTTTACAGAGACAAATATTTTAAGACTTCTAGAAAAGAGGAGATGGTTTCTTTGCAAGACTCGTGAAATATTTAATATCCTGGAGTAAAGTTAGTCCCATGTTAGAATCCTATTTTCTTTTTCATTTCCTGTGTTTTTTTGTTTTTTGTTTTTTGTTTTGTTTTTTTGTTGTTGTTGTTGTTGTTTTGGTACTGGGGATTGAACCCAGAGACTCTCCACCACTGAGCCACATCCCCAGCCCTATTTCCCATTTTATTTAGAGACAGGGACTCACTGAGTTGCTTAGTACCTCACTTTTGCTGCCTGGATTACCGGTGTGCCCCACCGCACCAGGTTAGAATCCTGTTTTCTTTTAAAAACTTTCTTTTTGACTTTGGGTCTCTCCTGTATTTTTCTTTTTAACATCACTATCTAAGAGAAAAGTAGTTTCTAAAAAATAATATTTTGAATGTTTCTTTAATTCTCTCATATAAGTAATAATACTGCCTGGCTATCTCTTATTTTTAATTAAATGTGACTTTCAAAGTCAGAAACCTGTAATGGGGGAGAAATAGCAGAATCTTATCCTAAGGACTATGGATTCCAGAAAGCAAGCAACTAATCACTGATTATTACTGAGCATGGTGAACAATTATACTTTTTTAATTTCTTTGAGTAGTTTACAATCTTTCTGGGAAAACGTGACATAAAACTCAATCTGTAGCAGAAATTAGCCAGCTTTTTCTATAGAAGGTCAGATAAGTGAAAAAAATGATATACTCACTTACTTACGAAAATCAGAGTTCCTTCTCTAACTTTTTAAATTTTTGTTTAGAGAATCTTCTGTAGTTATTTCTTTAAGGTATGTCTGTTGGTGATACATTCTCTCACTTTCCCTCTGAGAGTGCATTAGTGTTTCCTTTATTCCTAAAGGATATTTTCCCTTGATCTATCAAAATGTATAAATGCATTCTATTGTCATGTACAACCAATTAGAACAAATTTAAAAAATTTAAAAAAAGAGAAAATCACCTTCTCATGCCCTCCCCTCCCCTGACCTTCCCCATCCACCTGGAGTGGACCATGGATGATAATGGCACAACTTCAGGCCAGTAGCAGTCAGCTGGAGAGATTCTCCTAACCAAGGTAAGCCATCCTGAGACAAAGGTCTGCTTAAGGTTGTGGGAGGCAGTTGCCTCCATCAGATTCCACCCAGCAACTCCCAGATCCTATTGCTCCCTCTCTCCTCCGAGACAGCTTCATCATCTCAATTCAGGCAGGTGGATAGAGACAAGCTGACTTATGTTCTTTCTGGTTTCCCATCTTCTTGGTACCTGGTAGTAACCTACTGCCAGTTTCTCAAAATATAGCCTGTGTTCTTGAACAGTGCCCCCCAGCTGCAGACTAGGGAGACAAACATGGAAGCAGAGTGAGGGACAAAAGCAGAGACTGATACCTGGGTTTGCTCTCCAGGGTTCATAGTGCTATCTTGGTGAGTAGGGGTGCCCATAGGCCTCAGTGATCTATAAAATCCTTACTATGCACCAAGCATCCTGATCCCCACAGAAGTACAAGATGAAATAGTTTAATTGAGTCTGTTGAAATGGAATTTAAATACTACTATGAAAATTTTGTAGTAGGTAACTTTTTCTAATATTAAGTAATTTAAGATTGAGGCAGGAAAGATTTCATTAAGAGAATATGCATTGACTCCAGTGCTGAAGGATAAAATCGAGCAAATAGAAATGAGGGAAAAGACTACTCCAGAAAGGTAAAGTAAAAATTCTAAAGAAAAATTTTTGGAAGATCAAATCATAGCTAAGAAAATTCTAAATAGATACATGTCAAGGATCTTACTTAACCAATTTTTATCTCACTTATCATTTAAGAAGTTTATAAGATACAAAAGTACATAAAAGTGAATAAATGAACAGGTACATAGATGGGCATGAAGAAATGCTGAAATAAATTCACCAAGGGGTATAAGATTGGTGTTTAGAAGAGGCTAGAAATCAATTTCATCTCCATGGCACAAAATCCATTTGCTCTTCTAAAACCAGGAGCTATTTGCATCACCACCATCTCCCCACAAACTATTTCCATAGCGTTGCAATGAAAAGCTCATATACTTGCCGGGTGTGGTGGCGCAAGCCTGTAATCCAAGCGACTCAGGAGGCTGAGTCAGGAGGATCAAGAGTTCAAAGCCAGCCTCAGCAACTTAACGAGGCCCTAAGCAACTCAGTGAGACCCTGTCTCTAAATAAAATACAAAATAGGGCTGGGGATGTGGTAGAGTGGCCAAGTGCCCCTGAGTTCAATCCCCGGTTACAAAAAAAAAAAAAAAAAGAAAAGCTCATATACTCATGGAGACATATAACCCCAGAAGGATCCTTTAGATAATACTCAATATTCCAATGTAAAAGTACTCAGAAATCATTCTCCCATTTAGAAATCTTTTACCTGATAGCATGAATAAAAGTAAAAATAAAATATAATAGATTTGATTCAGAGACAACTGAGTTGCCAAGTTCTTCATCATCTGGATTTTTTAGAATTGCTACACTATTTTGGGAATATTAAATCTGAATGTGCCTAATATAATCTCCAGTCTCTTGGCAGATGTAAGACAACTCTTGAGGAATAAAAATTGACAGAGAGTGGGAGATTTTTCAGTGCTCTTAAAGTGCCCTAATGCACAGAGGAATCCTCCCAATTCTATGGCAGACGTCATGCTCACTGCCTTAACTCAAACAAGGAAGTACAAAAAGGGGAAACAAAACAACAGCAGTAAGACTTGGGCAACCGAGAAACGTCTGCCACCAAGCCCATGCACTCTGAAGAGATAAAAGAGGGTCTAACACATAATAAATTTTAAAAGTCTAACACATAATAAATTTTATAGTCCTTTGGCATATATCTGATCTTCCCTACGTTAAAATTGGCATAAGACTAAAAGTGGAAAAGGCACTACTGGAAGGAGAGCAAAAAAGTAGATAGAAGAAGAAACAGGAGAAGGAAGAACCAATTTGAACTGAAAGCAAATTGCTTCTAGTGGGCCTTATGAAGGGAGATAGAAAAAAGGCATTTTCCGGATCTATAGCTCACTACCAGAGGATATGTTAATTGACCCCAGAAATACAAGCACTCTTAGTACAGTAGCTGTAGGTAGTGGTTAAGTAGCTTAACCATGTGGTTAAGTTTACAATAATCCACTATCATGCTTCAAGTTCTGCCTGTCTTCTCCACAAGTCTAATAGGAGAGTTGAATAGGAATGTGGTGAATAATCATCCCTGCATCGTTCAAGTCCTTTGCAACTCCTTTGGGAATGTGGTAATGCTTTTGATTTATTATTTTCTAAGTAGAGGCAATTCTAGTTTATTTCCTACTTAATAAACTTTACTCTGTAGGCCAGAGGTGTTTCCCAACCTCTTAGCATGTCTACTCCAATCATGTGGGATAGAATTGAGGAAATGAGCAGGATGAGTTTGGAGCCTAGTGAAAACACTGTGAGTACCAGGTGTGGTGGCACATACCCTTAATCCCAGGAGCTCAGGAGGCTGAGGCAGGAGGATTACAAGTTCACAGCCAGCCTCAGCAACTTAGTGAGGCCTTACACAACTTAGTGAGAACTTGTTTCAAAATAAAAAATAATAATTAAAAAAAATTTTAAAGCCTGAGAACGTGGCTCAGTGGTTGAGTGCCTCGGTTCAATTCCTGGTACCAAACAAAGAAACAAAAACCCTACTCTAACTATATGGCTACAGTGAGGTTTGGGGTTTCCTGGAATCAGTGTTACTTCAGAGGCAATAACCAGTTCTTTCCAAAAGATGTGATTATTTCCTTTTCCTCAGTTATCAGTTACCTTGGGTACTTTGGATAAGGTCAGGGTCCTTTGGGGAAGTCCAGGAAAAACAGTAACAGTATCAATTTTTGTAGTGTACTGGGGTCCTTCCTGGAGGGAATTTGTCTACCTCTTCTTTCAAAGGGTCTGAGTTTATAAACTGGCTCATGTCTGAAAATAGATTAACCATGTGGCTCTGTTTCTATGATTTAAATTAGACTTTTGTTCACTTTACTGAGGACCTTTCTATTTAGCATATCAAGTAAGAATTTACTAGGATCCTATTTTATTTCTACAAACACCACAATTAACTAAATACGATAAGCAATTCAGTGATTTTGGCCCTGTGGCTATAGGAGCTAAGGTTGTCCTTGTCTTTCACCACTTTGTCCAGTAACATTAGGATCAACCAACCAATGTCATTAAATTCCTTACTTTTTCAAAAATTTTCAAAAGTAGCAGATATGTCACTTAGCTCCTTGCTTTTCCAAGTTATTGTTTAGATTTATCCAATGCTAAATTCAATATTTTGAGTGTCTCTATAGACAAGTCTCTATTCACTATCTGTGTTTCATTTATTGCTGGAAGTAGAATCATTAACCTCTTTAAGATGATTAGAGTGCCAATTCCAGAACCCAGAATCAATTCAGAAATCTCATCCTTAAAATTCTCTTTCTCTATAGAACCACTCTTGATATCAATGTCTCTATTCATCAGGATTCTTCCAGGATTAAACCAGTAGGAGAAAGAAAGTAAGGTAGCTAGATTATAGGAGTCTGTTCAAGAGAAACTGAAATGTCTCACAACCTGCTGCATCAAAACTGAAGGACCAGGAAAGCCAGTCATGTAATTCAGTCCAAATTCTAAGGCCTCACAACTGGCATTTGGGGAGGAGTAGGAGAACAGGCTGATGGTATAAACCTCCTGTGAAATCCAAAGGCCTGAGAAACAAGAGCTCTGATCCAAGGAGAACACAAATTACCAGCTCAGAGAAAACAAATTGGCCTTTCCATTACCTTTTTATTCTATTCAATCCCCTAACAGATTGAACAATGCCACCAAACATGGATGAGAGTGGATCGTCTTTACTCAGTCTACCCTTTCAAATGCTGATCTCTTCTAGAACTGCCCTTACAGACATACCCTGAAACAATGGTTTACCAACTACCTGGGCATCTCTTAGCCCAATCTAGTTAACATAAAAATTAATCATCACAAGTAAGTAGAATTTAAATTATAATTTTTATATACAAGTGATCCTCAATTTGTGATGAAGTTGCATCCCAATAAACCCATGATAAGTTGAAAATATCATAAATTGGAATTATTTTTAATATATCTGAACTACCTGATATCATTTTTACCTTTGCAACACAATGCACTGGAGAATGTCAGTTGGTTTCCCTCATGACTGTGTGGCTAACTGGGAACTTTGATCTGCTGCCAGTGCCAGTCATCACAAGAGGGTATCATAGCACATATCACCAACAAAGATCATAATGTTCAATTGAAGTTTCCATTGAATGTTGTTTCCATTGAAGTTTCCATTGAATGAAGTTTCCATTGAATTCCACTTTCACAACTTAGGATAGTCAAAAAATTATTCAAGTCAAATCATAGTAGTCTGGAACCATCTATATAAGGAAACAGAGGCAGAGAAAATCAGAGCAACTAACAAAGCCAGCATTGCTTGTGAATTATGGTGTCCACCCAGGAAGTGTTCTTCCTATAACAGTAGGTCACAGTAGACTCATCCATCATGCATACTTCTTGAGTTCCTCCTAGAGGAATCCCCTACCCCTCAGCTGAGAAGCAGTTATGGACAGCTTGTGGAAAACTGGAAAATTCAAATACTGTCTGAGAGCCATTCAAATTTAGTTTTAAAAACAGCAAACAAACAGAAAACCAATGTGCTTCCTAACAAAGGCTTGTCTCCTGGGCTTATTCTGTGCATGTCTGGCAATTTATGACCCTGGGAGTAAAGGGTAGAAGACCAGTTGGGAAACAATTTAAGGGACAGGCCATAACTGACTGCCCGTTCAGCTGGGTTGTTCTAATGGCAGAAAATTAGAATAAATAGCAATTAATTCCCGAGTCTCTGGGCCCTAGAGCTTTCCTGAATTCTAAAGAATCCACTGGTTACAATTTGCATTAAGACATAGCCTCATTGTTTAGTTTATATATCCCATAATAAACCCTCATTATATGAGATAGTGTGCAGACCTATTCTCTGCAACCCCATGACTGTAACAAAATATAGTACAATACCATTGCCTTGAATTTTCCAGATGTATTTTTCCAACCTTCTATTCCAAATTGTGCTTTGCCTACACTATGCTATGCTCTGGTAATGAATGAGACATGAAAGCTGCTCATGGTTGTTTTCCTATTGATGAAGATGAGCAAGGTTTTCAGCATGAAAACAAATTTTAAAGTACAAAATTGATCCAATTTACTAAACTACTATTTTTAAAAAGATGTCTAAATGATCAGTGTTTGAGTGGTATGGATATTCACTGGTAAAAATCTTGATATAAACTAGTAATAATGACTTTTAAAAATGCAAGACTTGCTATGGTATGACCCTTGTTAGAGAAATGTTTAAGGATAATACATCTGTGTCATTTTATTTCAGAGGTAAAGATGGTCACATTCAGAATTCTAGCACTGAGGTGGAAATAAGGGGGAAATTTATTTATTTATTAGCTTGGCTCCGATTAAGAAACAGAAGGCCTACAGCTGCATTTTCTGGTTTAAAAATAATGAATAAGTCTGGGAATCTCAAAATCCAGGTCAGGGCTGAGAGACACCATTGCCAGGAACTGGCTTGAGAGGAGAACTCAGGGTCATGAATACAGTATAACAAGGCCCAGAATTAACATGACTGGATTTCTGTCTTAATGTGCAGCTTCAGCACTGCAGCATTCCCAGAAGATTTTGAGGATTCAGAGTATAATTAATATGAGGAGCAAAGTGTTCATTTTGAATTTTTCCAATTAATCTCTCAGGTTTCCATCTGCTCTTTTGTAGGAATATCTACTTCTGAAGCTTGTTGTCACTGTCACCACCACCACAACAAAGGTGAGGTAAACTTTTCTTTTTACCTGGATCCAAAGACACTATCATGTATTATTTTAACCCTACCTCACTATAAAAAGTCAATGAAATGATACCATGATATGAAATCCTTTTTTTAATTTTTTATTTGTACTTTTTAGTTATACATGACAGTAGAGGTTTTGACATATCAAAATACATTCCATATATCAAAATTCCCATTCCTGTGGTTGTACATGATGTGGAGTTACATTGGTTGTGTATTCATATATGAACATAGGGAAGTTATGTCTGATTTATTCTAATGTTTTTCCATTCACATCTTGTGGAATTTTGGGGATCTTCTAAATATAGGATCCTGTTGTCAGGAAATAGGCATAGTTTAAGTTCTTTTCCTATTAATTTCTTTTTTCTGTCTAATTGCTCTGGCTAGAGATTCATGGACAGTGTTGAATAAAAGTGGTGAAAGAGGGCATTCTTATCCTGTTCCAGGATAAATTCCACTAGAAAACTTTCAGAACTCATAAATGAATTCAACAAAGTAGGAGGATATGAACGTAATACCTATAAATCAATTGTGTTCCTATATATCAGTGATGAATCTACTGAAAGAGAAATTCAAAAAACTACCCCATTCACAAAAGCCACAAAGAAAATAATAGGCATCAATCTGACAAAAGAAGTGAAATACTTCTGCAATGAAAACGACAGAACACTAAAGAAAGAAATTGAAGAAATTTTTTTTTTTTTTTTGTGAAGAGATCTCTCATATTCTTGGACAGGCAGAATTAATATTGTCAAAATGACCATTCCACCAAATGTGCTATACAGATTTAAATGCAATTCCTATTAAAATCCTGATAACATTCTTCACAGAAACAGAAAAAGCAGTCATGCTTTTGGAAAAATGAGAGACCCAGAATAGCCAAAGCAATCCTCAGCAAGAAAGGTGACATGGGAGGCATTACAACACCAGACCTTAAATTGTACTATAGCTATAGTAACTGAAACAGCATGGTATTGGATCCAAAACAGACCTAAAGACCAATGATACAGAACAGAAGGTACAGAGACTAACCCACATAAATATAGTTATCTCATACTACACAAAGGTGCCATAAACATATATTGGAGAGAAGATAGCCTCTTCAGCAAATGGTGCTAGGAAAACTGGAAATACATATGTAATAAAATGAAATTAGACCCCTATCTCCTACCCTGCACAAAACTCAACTCTACATGAATCAAGGACCTAAGAATTAGACCAGAGACCCTGCAACTACTAGAAGAAAAATTAGGCCCAAATCTCCATCATGTCGCCTTAGGAACTGAATTTTTCAATAAGACTCCAAAAGCACAAGAAGTAAAATCAAGAAATAATAAATAGGATTGTATCAAACAAAAAAGCTTCCTCACAGCAAAGGCAACAATCATGAACATAGAAAGTCTACAGAATGGAAGAAAATATTTGTCACCTGTACCTCAGATATAGCACTAATCTCCAGGATATATAAAGAACTCAAAAAACTTAACACCCAATCAATACAAAGGAACTGAACAGACACTTCACAGAAGAAGAAATATAAATGGTTGACAAATAAATGAACAAATGTTCAACATCACTAGCAATTAGAGAAATGCAAATCAAAACTACTCTAAGATTTCATCTCACTCCAGTCAGAATGGCAATTATCAAGAATACAAGTAATAATAAATGTTGGTGAAGATGTGGGAGGGGGAGGGTCACTCATACATTGCTGGTTGGACTGCAAATTTGTGCAATCATTCTGTAAAGCAGTATGAAGATTCCTCAGAGAACTTGGAATGGAACTATCATTTGACCCAGCTATCCCACTCCTCGGTTTGTACCAAAAGGACTTAAAATCAGTATACTTAGTGATGCAGCCACATCAATGTTCATAGCAGTTCAATTCACAATAACTAAACTATGGAACCAACCTAGGTGCCCTTCAACAGATGAATGGATAAAGAAAATGTGATACATACACACAATGAAATATTACTCACCATAAAGCACGAAATTATGGCATTTGCTGGCAATCATGTTAAGGGAAATACACCAATCCCAAATTACCAAAGGTTGAATGTTTTCTCTGATGTGTGGATGCTAATTCACAATAAAGTGTGTGGTGGTTTGGGAAGAATAGAAGTACTTTGGATTATACAAAGGAGAATAAAAGGAAGGGAGTGAGGATGGGAATAGGAAAGACAGTAGAATGAATCGAACATTACTCTCCTATGCACATATGAGATACATGACCTGTGTGATTTTGCATCATGTACAACCAGAAGAAAGTGAAGTTATACTCCTTATATGTATAATATGTCACAATACATTCTATTGTCATGCATAACTAATTAGAACTAATTAAAAAAAAAGAAGTTGAGACAATGTTTGCTCAACTGTACAGATAAATGGAGTGATAACTAGATGGAGCTATGAAGTCAAGGTGTGTACTTGTGTTTGTGTGTTTGTGTGTGTGTGTGCGTGTGCATATGTATGGTGTGTTAACAGAAGAGTAAGCAGGATTCATACATACACTCATGGAAAGAATCCTCAGAGTGGCAAAATAAATTGGCAATGAAGAAAGAGATAGATTGATAGTTCTTGGAGAAAGAAAGATAATATGTGGGCTAGTAAATGAGGGTAGAGAATATGGGATAGTACCCATAACCTACAACTACAGTTACAGTCAACTCTCAATATCCACAGGTTTTGCATCCCTGGATTCAATCCACCACAGATTGAAAACATTTGAAAAATAATGGATTCATACTGAATATATTTAGATTTTCCTTGTCATCATTTCCCAAACAATACAGTACAGCAGTTACTTACATATCACCTACATTGAATTAAATATTACAAATTACCTTGAGATGATATGAAGTATACAGGAGAAGGTGCACAAGTTACATTCAAATTCTATGTCATTGAAAATCAGGGATTTGAGCATCTGCAGACTTTGTATCTGAGAGGAGGTCCTGGAACCAATCCCCTGAAAACACCGAGGACTACTGTGTATATAAAGGATGTGATAGGAAATGTTTCATGAGAAAGACTAACAAAAGCAAAATAATTCAAGTAGCAACAAGGATAATATGACTGGAAACAAAATGGAAAATGCTTTCTATTTTCCTGATGTTCAATAGGATAGCATCCTGTCTCCACCACACATCCCAAATGCAATATTGTCAACATAGACATTTTTCAGAACAACTCTTTGTTTCCACAGGTATTCCATGGGGAAAAAATTAACATTCAAATATAAAAGGAGGAATATTATTATTGATGTTCTGGACCAAATTAATGCATTTGAGAGTTTCTACATTTTCAAAACACTAGACTCAAAGAGGAAACTATGTTCATATTATTGTTCATGGTATAACTGCTTTAAATGTTTACTTTCACTGATTTTTCACTTCCCAAAACATAAGACAATAATAAGTCTCTGCCTCAAACCGTTGTTTCCATTAAGGGTTTTCTCCCTCCTGAACTCCTATGGACAGAACACATTTTCACAAATTTCCTGACTTTTCTCTCACTAATGAAAACAGAGCACTAAAATGGGAGAGAGAGGGGGAGAATATGCTTTAGAGAGTTTCTTACTTTTACTTTTATGCAAAGCACACAAAAATTAAAAAATTCTTCCTTTGTGATTTATAATTCATCTCTGCATTTTTTAAACATATGCCTACAGGTACACAGATAACCAAACTGAAATTCATCAACTCAGAGAAAACAATACTGAGTTACCTGGGACATGCACTTAAAGAAAAGCAAGTCAGCGTGAAGTTGACAAGGAATTGGGATGAAGGAATGTGTGAGCTTCAGCCCTGCCTGGGAGTCCTGTGTCCTGGAACAAAGTGGTGATAGCAAAATGGATGTTGAAAATGTGCCAAAATGTTGGTTCACCTCCTCGTTCTTTCTCTCTTGCAACTAGACCTCACCCTGGATATAAATGAAGGTGATAATAAGATATAGCATCAAGGAAAGTGTAGCAAGACTGCAGCCATTTGAGTGGGAAATTAGTAAGAGGAAATCGTGTCTAGGGTTTTGGCAGATTCCATTACAGAATGACTACATAAACCAAATTTTTTTGACCCAATTTCAATTGGAATATATTTGCAAATTGCATTATCATTGGGAAATGAAGGTATAGGAAAAACAATGCATCTTGCACATTATTATTTTTTACTAGATCTTTATGGTTATACTTAATAGTGGGGTTCATCCCTACAGACTCATACATGCATGGAATTTGATTTCAATTTATGATACCCCTTTTTTCCTCCCATCCTCTCTCCCCTCTGCCACTCTTCTTCCTCTACTCTACTAGTCTTCCTTTCCATCATCTATTAATTTAGATTTGATTGATTCTTTCTACCTATGCATAAAGTTGAAGTTCCCTATTGTATATTTATATATGCATATAGTATGATTTTTAAGAATATTTTCTGCATTGTCTCTGCTTGCTCATCCCTCTACTCTGTCTCTTGATCTCCTTCTTCTGTATTATTGATTTTCCCCTTATCTTTATGTTATGCAATCATGCTGTCCTTCCTTCCTGCTTTCCTTTATTTTACTCTAGCTTCCACATATGAGAGAAAATATTTGACCTTTGAATTTCTGAGTTCGGCTAATTTCACTGAGCATGATATTCTCCATCTCCATCCATTACCACAAATAATTTCATTCTTTTTGATGACTGAGTAGAGAGTGTGTGTGTGTGTGTGTGTATGTATATATATATATGTACATATATATAATATTTTGAGACATACACACAAACACACACACACGCATATATCACAATGTCTTAATCTATTCAGTTATTGACGGGCATTTGGGTTGATTCTATAATTTAGCTATTATGAATTGTTGCACACCAATTTTTAAGATTTCTTTCAAAATAGGTAAATCAATATTTTGTTATTATTAATATGTTTGTATTGAACACATCAAGTTATTCTACATATTGTCAAATCACTCAATATTTATTAGAAGATACAGATAAGTATAGGGATAATCCTCAAATCAAGAACATGAAAGCGAATAGTAGTTTGTTTGATAGTTCTGCCATTTGAAATGAATTAAAATATATTTTGACTGACTATAATGGAAAGGGGTATCTCTCCCATGTGTCAATTATTCTGATATTCCACCATGAGAAAATAAATACTTTGAACACTTCTTTGTTTACTAACATAAAATAAAATGGTTGTATTTGTATATTCTTTTAGTTAGCAATTTTTGAAATGTAATAAAGTCAACTCCACTCCCTGCATTTTTCAGAATTGCATTAGTTATTATTGGACATTTATTCTTTAGTATGAGTTCAAACAAAGTTTGTATATTCCATGAAAACTTTAGTTGTAATACTGATTCCTAGCATATTGAACTGTGTATTAATTTTAAGAATATTGACATTTTTTCATATCATTATCCCTTTTACATTTTCAATTTATTAAAGTTCTTGTCTATGTCTTTTTTTCTTTGTAAATTTTCTTCTTTTCAAAACATGGGTATTTTATGTTTATAACCCTAAGCGAAATGCTTACAATCATGTTTTGACTAATACTATCTTATGATAAGCATTTAATACATTGTTCAATTTTGATTCTCATATTTATATTTTTGTTTTTCTACAACAAAGGCATATTTCCTTTTGTGTTAAAATGTCTTTTTCCAAATGAATTCTTTGAAATTAAGATGCTATATTGATGGAAGTATCATTTATCATACATAATCAATTCCTAGATATTTCAGGTTAAACACATGTACTTTACTTAACAAAAACATGGAGTGGGTCATGTTTCATATATTCTTTTGAAATTTGGAACTTTCAATTAACAATACACTGTGACCTTTTTTTCCTTTCATTACATATTCCTTTCATTACATTATAACATTATTTTAAAGACTACATAATATCCTTTATGAGTCCTTTAATGTTTGAAAGATTTTGGTCTACAAAACTCTTGTATTCACATACAAATATCCATAGGAGCAGAAAAGATTTAAATCATTATCAATATACATCTTAGTTGGAGTTAAGTTAGATTTTATTTTTTTTTCCAAGCATGACTGTTGACTGAGTTCCAGCTTCTGGAGGCAGGTGTCTTGGCGATATAGTAAAAGCACACAGGCAGAGGACATGAGAGAAGAGTGCCAGACGACAAATATATCCACATTGCTATTTCAACAAGGACCAGCTCCAGTGCATATGTAAAGGTGTGGAGGTGACCTAGAAACTAGGCACTGGTGCTGAGTGATATTTTCATCAGAGCATACACAGTCACTCCTGATTCTGAATCTTTACTTTGGGATTTGTGAATGCTTAGATGTTATTGAGCATCTAAAGGCTTCTGAAACTCTGCTCTGATTTCTCCCCTGAGAAACAGTGTGAGTTGGCCTCCAGAGACAGATTGAGCCAGCTCACTCATGCTTCTTTGCAGTCCTCTTTGTGTGTCATATTTTCTGATGAAAGAGAGGAGGACATGGAAAGAGCTATAGAAAGCACTGTGAAAGTCATGATTGCTAACTCCTATTGAGCTCTAATATGTACATTTTATATGTAATAACTCAGTTCTTGTGAAGTAGCTACAATTTTTTGTGGGGGCTACAGGTGATTGAACCGAGGGGCACTTAACCACTGAGTCACATCTCCAGCCCTTTTTATATTTTATTTAGAGACAGGGTCTCACTGAATTGCTTCAGACTGTGCTAAGCTACTGCATCTGGCTTTGAACTCACCATCCACCTGCCTCAGCCACCTGAGCCACTGGGATTACAGGTACGTGCCATTGTTCCTGGTTAGAAATTACAATTATTAACCCTGTTTTACAGTTGAGTCTGTACACAGAGCAGTCCCACAAGTTACCTACAGTTTAGTAGCAGAGCCATATTGACATCTAAATTCATGAACTTATTCAACAAATGGTTTAGTGTCAACTCCTGTTATGGTTTAGATATGAGGTGTCCTTCAAAAGCTCATATGTGAGACAAGAAAGTTCAAAGGTGAAATGATTGGGTTATAAGAGCCTTCACCTAATCAGTGTATTGATCCCCTGATCAGGATTAATTGGGTGGCAACAGTAGATGGATAGGGTCTGGCTGGGGTAGGTGGGTGCTTGGGGAAATGCATTCTTGGTATATATATTTTGTCCCTGGTATGACAAGTCTCTTTCTGCTTCCTGATTTTCATGCACTGAGCTGCTTTCCTTCATCACACCCTTTTGCAATGATGCTCTGCCTCATCCAGAACAATGGAGTCAGTCATCTATGGGTTGAGATCTCCGAAATCATGAGCCCCAAATAAGTTTCCTTTCTCTAAAATTGTTTTTCTCATGCCTTTTGGACACTGTCAAAAAAAGTAAACTGATACACCTATTATGCTCCAGATACTATTCTAAGCATTAATCTCAGAGAGGAAAAAAAATCAATGCCTTTAATCAAAATTTCTGGTGGAAGAGATAAACAATGAACAAACTACTAATGTGCTACATAAAGTCATGTACCAGTAAATGCCAAAAAGAAAGCAAAGTGTGGCCCAAATGTAAGCAAAGATAATGCATGAAGAAATAAACTATGTCCTTCATAGCTGCCCTTCAAGAGATGAATGGATAAAGAAATTGGAGTATGTTTGCACAATGGAGTATTATCCGTAAAGAAGCATGACTTTATGACATTTGTTGGTAAATGGATGGATCTAGAGACTATCATGCTAAGTGAAATAAGCCAGTCCCCCAAAATAAAGGTCAAATGCTTTCGTTGATATGTGAAAAATAACCCACAATAAAGGATGGGAGGAGAAAAATGGAAATTCAGTAGATTAGACAAAGGGGAATGAAGGGAAGAAAGGAGTGATAAAAGGAAAAACAATGGAATTAATCTGAAATAATTTACCTATGTACATATACGAATATACCACAGTGAATTCCACCATAGGGTACATCCACACGAATGGGGCCCTAATTAAAATAAGATATATTCCATGCTTGTATAATCAAATCAAAATGGATTCTACTGTCATGAACAACTAAAAAGAATCAATAAAAGAAAAAAAAAGAAACTATGTCAAAGGAAAGAAACAATGTGAAAGTAAAATTTAACATCTAAAGAAGACAATGATTGAAAAGCACAGAAGTGAGAGAATATGTTTTTCATTTTTAAATTTTATACAATAATTTATTTTAAATGCTTTTTCCCTACATTTTTATTGGTGCATTATAGGTGCATATAATGGTGGGATTTGTTGTTATATATTCATACATGCACACGATATAACAATATAATTTGGCCAATATCATTCCTGAGTATTTCTCTTTTCCCTCTCTCTCTCTCTCTCTCTCTTGTCCCTTTCTTTTATTCTAGTCTAATAATCTCCCTTTGATTTTCATAAGACCCCCCACCTTTCTTTTTTTCTCTAGTTTCCACATATGAGAGAAGATATGTGACTCTTAATCTTCTGAATTTGGCTCATTTCACTTTAAATAATGTTCTCAAGCTTTAATCATTTTTCTGCAAATGACATAATTTCATTTCTCTTTGTGACTGTATGTATTTATGTATGTATGTGTGTGTGTATATATGTGTGTGTGTGTGTGTGTGTGTGTGTACATATACACATTTTCCTTATTCCTTCATTCATTGATGGTCACCTAGGCTGGTTCTGTAGTTTGGCTATTGTGAATTGGGCTACTATAAACATGGGTATGCATATATCACTAAAGTATGATGACTTTAATTCTTCAGGCTAAGTACTAAGGATTGGTATAATTGGTTTGTATGATTCCATGTCTAGTCTTTTGAGGAATTTCCATACTGATTTCTATATTGGTTGTACTAATTTACAACCCCACCAATTGAATAAAAGTGTTCCTTTTCCTTGACATCCTCTCCAGCATTTATTATTGTTCATGAGAATATGTTTTCTTTTCTTTTATTTTTTTAAAGTTGCTACAAGTAGACCAGGAATGTTCTTGAAGGAAGATATGATAAGGACTGAGAACAAATAGTGGTCAGGAACCAAATCAAGATGGACTACAGGCGATGGTTACAAATGTCAGGTTTGTACAGTCCCGGGAGGAAACACTGATTATGTCTCAGGAAATGAGTGACATGGAAAGACTTGCATCTGAAATAAACAGCTCAAGAGCTAAGAGGAAGCTTGATTGCCTAGCCCTAGAGATGGGATCAGTAATGACAAGTTACAATCATCAAGGCAAGAAATGATGGCTATCCAGATCAATTGAAGGGCAGTAGAAATGAAGAAAATGAACCTGAATATTGTTTAAGGATAAGAATCAATAGAAATTGGTGACCAGCATGATACAGGCAAAGAGGCAAAGAGGAGCCAAGAAGATATCCCACCTTTTAGAAACTGCATAGATAGTAATTCCATTCAGCAAGGGGTGCACAGCATCAAGAGGAAATCACATTCCACTTAAGGTGTTAAATTTGGAGTTATGAGTGGGATATTGTATAAATGTGTTCAGTGTGAGTATGAACTATAGGAATTCAAGCTCAGAAGAAAGATTTAGATGTTGGAAATTTCAGTGCTATAAGAGTGTGGTATAGACTAAACATATGTACTCACCTCTCAAATTCATACACAGAAATCTTAGTCCCTGTTGAAATGGCATTTGGAAATAGAGCCTCTGGGAGTTACTTTAGTTTAGATGAAGCTGAGGGCTATGTCCTCACAGAAGAAATCAGTGCACTGATAAAAACTGACATCATAGAACTCCTCTCTCTCTCCATATGAGAATGCAACAAGTCCAAGCTCTCCAAACCAGAAAACCCTTTCCAGCATCGAAATATACCATTGTCTCATATTGGACATCTCAACATCTCTCATTGTGAGAAATGCACATTGATTTTTTTAGGGCACACAATCTTTTGTTATGACAGCCCAAGCTGAGTTAAAATAGTCAACATAAGTGACATTATCTAACAAAATTGTGTTTCAGGAACAAGTTGCTCATTCAAGAAAGGACATCTTGTAAAAACATTAAAGAAAGAGAAATCTGAAGAGTTGCTATGAAGAAAACCAAGTAAGAATGACAAAGAATCAAAGATAGGACCCTGGAATTTTCCCTGTCACCCATCACAATCTACTTTGCATGAATCCTTCTCCCACTGTCACCGCATTGTCACAGCAGAACATCAGGATGTCATAAATAAATACATAAACAAATAAGTGAATAAGTAAATAAATAATGTAAAAAGCTAAGATTTGATCCAACAGAAAACATGACTCTCTAGGAAAGTACCTTTGTTAACTCTAAAAGATGTTTAATATAATCTTTGATATTATGAACATTCCAAGTTGTAAATCAGTGTAAACTAAAAAGAGAGATACCTAAGAAGTGTATTTACCTAGGGACATTTATCCCTAACATGTCATGTTGCTTCCTACCCATAATTATTTGTTTTGTTTGATGCCTTTGCAGAGAAGGCAAAAAGTTAGTAGCAAACTCTATCTTGGAAACTGAAGAAAATAAAGAAGAAATAACTCAGTATTTTCAAAAAACCATGAAAAAGTTTCTATGAAAAGTATTGATGGATAGTCAAGAGATGACAAACTGGAAAGGCATTAGGTGCCTTTAAAGAACTGTTTCAGTAAACTGTTGGGTGGGGGACAGTACTCTGAACAGCAGTGAAATTAAAGTAGATGAAGTGATCATTTAGTAGTGAAATACTAGAGATATTGAATCAATGAACACAGAAAAAAAAAATCCAACCCTCATCTGAAAAGTGAGGGAGAGAAAAGGAGCAACGTAGCCAGAGGGAGGAAGGGAGAAGGAGGGTTTATTTGGTTTCATCTTTGTGTTTGTTTTTGATATGAGGGATGCTCGGGTATGTTTCTATACTGAAGGGGAAGGAACAAAACATGATGAAAGGAAAAGGTGTTATATGCATGTGAGAGGTAGAATATTTAACAAAGAAATAGCTTCAAACATAGTTAGCACTCGGTGAGAAAATGAAGGGATGAGATTTAGCTTGGCAGAGGGCTAGGAGAGTTTGAATGCTGCAAAAGTAATTTATGCCTATTTCAGGACATGATATAGATATAAGGCCAAAACTTCAATGGGCCTCTTATTAGCTAATGTTTTCTATTTTCCTCTGCAGGAAAAGTTAGGTGAAGAGTTAGTTGGAGAGTGAGGAAGGATATTGTAGAGCAGTAATCTTGAGAAGGCTGAAATAGCTGTCGGTGCATGGCTAATGGAACTAACTACAGCACAATTCCAAGTATGGCTCCCTTCAGATTTCTGTGCCCTGGTTATTCAGTCAGACACTAATTTTGGTACTGTCGTGAAGGGATTTTGCAGATGTTATGAAACTCCAAGTCTGTTGACCTTAAAATACAGAGATTATCTGCATGAGCCTAGTCCAATCACAGGAACTTTTATAAAGTAAAACATTTTCTCAGTTGGTGACAGAAAAAGAACACAGAAAATTGAGTACAAGAAGATTTTAACATACTGTTCCTGGCTTTGTAGAGGAAGAGGCCCCATGATAAAGAATGTGGGTGGCCTATCAAAGTTGGGAGCAACTCTAAGCAAACAGTGAGGAAGGAGCAGGGTCTCCCCTCTGCGATCTCCAGCAGAGAGCATCTCCAGCAACTGAATGAACTGGGAAGCAAGTCTTTTCCTCAGAGGCTCTGATTCAGAGCCCAGGCTGGGCAACACCTTAATTTCTGTTTTTTGAGACTCTAAGCAGAGAACTCAATCAATCCTCCCAAGCTTCTGACACATGAGGTAAATGTTTTAGCTAGGAAGTTTGTATAAATTTGTTACACAGCAATGGGCAACTTATAAAGGCATGTTAAGTGTCTGTTAGCTGAAGTTGAGGAGTGTGGAGCTATATTCATTTCAAACCAATAGTTTTCCCTTGGATCACTCAGACGCAAATCAGAAACACTGGACAGCTGAATTGATTGAGAGTTTGGAATGTGGGGTGTGTAAAAAGGAAGCAGGAAAAAGATGAACTCAGGAAACATTAAAATAATGGAGTTGGGGTTAGGACTGGCTAGAGAAAAAATAGGAGTTAAAAGGAGGATAATAGAGAAGAAAGAAACATAATATTTTAAGGAATTAAAGAGCTCCTGGGGGTCACTACAGAGTGGAGAGTGGGAGCATTGAGAACAAAATTTCAGAGGTGAAATAATTTTGAGTATGGCTGCAGATATGAGGACCTGCTGCCAAGGAGAGGTAAAGGCCCCTGGCTTATGAAGATAAGAGCGTGACAGGATTCACGTGCTGTATGGCATGATCCAGGAGTTCCCATGTGGTTAGGGAGCAAGAGAATGGCAAAAGGAGTTTGTCGGTTTCAGGAAAGAAGGTGGTATAACCTGCGTTTGTGACTTTAAAAGTAGAATTTCTTACTGAGAAAATGGAAGAGCAGTGGTTTAGGTGTGGCATAGGAAGTCGGAAAGGTGGTGTTTCTAACACTGGACTCTTGGATGGGACAGAGAAGGACTAATAGCCATCATGCAATAGGACTACTATAGGAAAGCAATGCTGTCAAAGGGGACCCAGGTTTCATTTAAGGGAAGAAATGAAAAAAAGTGTTCCATGAAGCATGTGAAGGTGTATTAAATGTATTTATTGTAGAAAATGTTTCCAGGGAACTAGGAGGAGAGAAAATGAAAAACTAAGTGGAACTCAAAATCTGTTCCCATTTATTATGTAAATTATTTCTCATTTCCAATGAAAGAAGGAAAAGAAGAAAGGAGGGAGAAAGAGAGAGAGAAAGAGAAGAAAGAGTAAAAAGAGAAGAGTGGGAAGGGGGGGAAGCAAAGAGAGGAAAAGGGAGAGAGGGAAAACAGGAAGGAAAGAAGAAAAGAGTCCAAACTTTCACTTTGGAAAAAAAAAAAAGTAATGTCTCTTCCAATATAGACAAAGATAAGCCTGTTATTGGGAATACATTCAATGACTTGTTCCTAGCAAGTAATATATGCAGAAATGATGGTGCATGGATTCTGAGACTGTGCCACATAACGCATTGTGGACTTTTCACCTTTTGGATCATTCAGTCTAGCAGACCCTAGGGAGACGTTTCTGTGATGAGGAACTGAGGCTCTAACCAGCAGCCACATTGGTGAGCTGTGTTGGAAACAGAGCCTCTGGTCCCAACCTAGTCTGCAGATGACTTTAGTCACAAACAGTACCTTGACTATAACCCCATGAGAAACACCAAGGGACAACCTCCTAACTATGCTTCAAATTCTCAACCCTCAAAAATTGTATCAGAGCTGGCACGGTGGCCCCACAATCCCAGAAGCTTGGGAGGCTGAGACAGAAGGATCACAAGGTCAAAGTCAGCCTCAACAATTTAGCAAAAGGCCCTAAGCAACTCAGTGAAACCCTGTCTCTAAATAAAATATTTAAAAGGGAAGGGGATATGGCTCATGGTAAAGTACCCTTGGGTTCAATCTCTGGAACCAAAAAAAAAAAAAAAATTGTATCTTGCCCTAATCTTTATGTTTGGGGATTATTTTGTTACATAGCAATAGATAAGTAACACACCTGAGAAGAATAGATGTTACTTCTTTCTGGTTTCAAAAGTAACTCTATCCTTAGGAGGCAAAAGAGTTCACACACCATGTATTTAAGTATCCAACAAAATTATCAAGAAAATATTTTTATTTTTACTTCTCCAGGGCTATATACTGAGTGAATCTTTGGGCTGATGACTTTTAAAGCTACCTCTTACCCCAACCTGCCATTCAAATCTGTGTCACTGGCACACTCTCCAGAGATCCACTACTATGTTTATCTTTTTATCAGGTCAGTCCCCCACTTATAAACTTATAGCAGTTCACTTACATCTCCTGCACTGAGTTCAAACACTTCTTTCTGCTTTAAAGACTCTCAATGTTGATATTTCACTCGACTCATTTTAGTCTGGTTAGCCTTATTTTCCATTTTTTACAATACCAAAGTTATAAAACAACTAACCCAGGCTGCCAGATTCACATATCAGGGCTTTTGTCAACTATGTTCCAGCCAGCTTTGCTGTTCCAACCTATTCAACCACAGCCACCATTAACACCCATGGCTTAGCTAACCTTCAAGCTCAATGCAGTTCTTGCTTACTTAGACTTTTTTGACAACATGTATCACAAAAGTCTCAAGTTCAAATCTGCATTTCACCTAATAGTTGTGTTACAAAAACAATAATAATAACACTTACTGGATACTACTCCAACCTCCAGTGGGTTATACTATAAAACTTGATGTTGAATTATATCTGTCAGCACATTATTCCTGTCTGACAAGTGTATATTACATTGTTTTGATTGTAGATTGTTTTACATGTGTCTTTCCTTTAATTATATTATAAATTCTTTCACTAAAAGAGAGAAAGCATACTCTTCTGTACATTTTTTACATCATCTGACTATATACAAGTAAAGAGATTGATTTGGGATTACTATATGTTAGGTTTTCACAGCATTTTTTTTCCCTTTTTTTATAGTCTGGGCACAGAACCAAACTATATTTTCCAAGTTCCTTGCATTTAGGTTCTGTGACTCTGGCCAATGGAAGTGACATATACCACTTCCAGATACAGTTCATAAAATCTCTTGCACAAGTCTTGATTCTTCTATTTCTGCCACAATCTTGAAGGTCAGTTGTAAAAGACAGTAGCTTCAAGAACTGCATCTGAGTCACCACCTTGAGAAGATGTGCCCTGCAATGTCACTTAAGCATCTGCCAACACAGCGACATCTGTATTGAATTTTATTGTGGGCAAGAAGTACATTTCTATTTTGCTAAGCCCCTGATATTTGTTTGTTACAGCAGTCTGCTTCAGTTATTTTCTTCAGAGACACGACCAGAAAATAAATCTATATTTAAAGAGCTCAAAGTCAAGGTGCATTTTTAAAACAATGTACATATAAAGTTTTCATGTTTCTAAATGTAATTTAACCATTATAGAAGCCTGTATAATTTTCAAAATCAAAAATGCCATAATCTGGTTGTAGACAAAGTAGAGTCACACCATCTGTGCATTCATACATGTACACAGGGCAATGCCAGAGAAACAACAGCTGTACTCCATTTGTGTACAATGAATCAAAATAAATAAATTTTAAAAAATGCCATAAGCAATAACCTCTTCAGATTGGTTTTATGTTAAAAACTCTGTGGTTCCACATATCAATCATAACTGCACATGTATCCCAAAAATATGGAACATTTTTCCAAAATAGGATCAATTTATTAAAAGTTATTAATGGAAATACTTGTTTTGATTTGGAAAATGTGGCTCAATGTCCTCACAAGCAAACCAAAAGTTTTTTCCATTTCCATTTAGATCTACATAAATGCTTACTCATGTATAAACAGTATATTGTGAAAATAAAGGAAAGGAGAAAATACAGCATACATTTTAGTGATCATTTTTCTATTTTGTTAACTATTTACATAAGTGAAAAGCAGAAAAATGGATTTACATTTAGTAATCCTAAGTATCGTCAGTACCAACTAGTGTTCCGAAGGGAAACTTTTGGAGTATATTCTACATGCTTTCATGTTTTGAAAGCTTAGAATCCATTTGAAATGGAACCTTTTATTCCTGTCAGCTTAATGGTGATGAGGGCAGGGTCCACAAATTAAATGTGTCCTTGACAACCAGGAAGAGAGCAGCAGGGTGTTTGAGATGCAGCGCGTATCCGCCCGTGCCAGCACACAGCTGTCATGAGCCTTTCGCTGGGAAGAAAAGACCAAGATTGTGATCATAACCTTGAATTACCATCACCTGTGCTAGTCCTGGCCCATCTACCTTTCACACTACTTACGAATTTTAGGTAGAAAAAATTTATGTTTATCAAGAGGCAGCAAAGCATAATTTTACTTTCTTCTCAGGGACGGCAAACATTCTTTTTAGTATGATTTTTAAGCATGAAGTATGTTCATCTTTGTATCATGGTCCTATTTCAGTTTCACAGGCTTAGTTATAACTGTGTAATCTAATAGCCCATATGGGTTTATCAGATTTTGTGTGAATTTTAGATTGAAAGATCAATGTAGAGGGCATTTTTTTTTCATGGCGAAACTGGTTTTAATTGCTGTTTTTAAAATAATTTTATTTAATTCTCCTTTGGTTTTTGGAGTCTTGTGTCTCATTTTCGCAATCTAACTCCCTTCAGTGTGTCCTACATGTCCTACAGTTGTAGAAGGACCGCACATGTGTGTGAGTACCTGTCACATCATTTCATAAAGATTTAATGAGGCTCTTTTTCCAGCTGGAACCATGGAGGGTGCTGAAGAGAAGAAAAGGAAGGTTCCTGCTGTGTCAGAAACCCTTAAGAAAAAGCAAAGGAATTATGCAGAGCTGAAGGTAAAATGCCTGAGGAAGAAGTTTGCTCAAAAAGATGCTTCGAAAGGCAAGGAGGAAGCATATGTATGAAAAAGCCAAGCACTACCACAAGGCAGATGTACAGAATGGAGATTCGAATGGCTAGAGTGACAAGAAAAGCTGGCAGCTTCTCTGTACCTGCAGAACCCACTCTGGCATGTGTCCTCAGGATCGGGGTATCAGTGGTGTGAGCCCAAAGGTTTGTAAGGTGTTACAACTTCTTCCTCTTCGCCAGATTTTCAATGGCACCTTCATTAAGTTCAACAAGGCTTCAATTAACATGCTGAGGATTGTGGAACCACATATTGCATGGGGGGACCCAAACCTGAAGTCAGTGAATGAACTAATTTACAAGCGTGGCTATGACTAAATCAGTAAGAGACGAATTGCCTTGACAGATAACGCTTTGATTGCACCACCTCTTGGCAAATAGGGCATCATCTGCATGGAGGATCTGATTCATGAGATCTGCACTATTAGAAAATGCTTCAAAGAAGCAAATAACGTTCTGTGGCCTTTCAAATTATCTTCTCCAAGAGGTGGAATGAAGAATAAAACCCCCCTTTAGTAGAAGGTGGAGATGAGGGCAACAGGGAAGACCAGATCAACAGACTTACTAAAAGGATGAACTAAGGTATCTACCATCATATTTTTTTGTAATATGGTCAGTTAATAAAACAGTACCTGCTCTCAAAAAGAAAAAAAAAAAAAAAGATTTAATGAGTATTCCCTACTTGCCTGTCAATGGGTTAGATGATTGGTTCCCCGAAGGTGAAAAATACTGACTCTCCCTTTCTTCATAGAATTTATTATCTACAAGAGGAATGATTAGTAAAAAAAATAATTACACAAATGAAAACAAATAAGTCCCAGTGTATGATACTATGATTGTATTTATTTCAAAGAAGCAGTTGATTTGACCTAACAAGGAAGATCAGAGAAAAAGTTCCTTGGGGTAAACACAAGCTAACATTTCTGAAGAAGCAGGAAGAGCATTTGGAAAAACTGTAGCAACAAGTGCAAGGGTCCTGCGGCAAGGCCCAGAAAGGTTCTCTGGAGTTGCTAAAAATAAGCCAGTGGGAGTAGAGCAGAGAGCAGAGGGAATTTCAACATGAATTGATACTAGAGATGCCAGCTGGGACCAGGTCAGGCAGAAGACCATAGACCAGGTTAAGAAACTTAGTATTTTATCTTAAGAGCAATGGTGGGCCATGAAACAGATTGAAGACGAGATTGAGATTCCATTAGAAAGAAAAAATACAGAGATACTAACAGGAGAGAATAGATAAAAAGGCACCATCTCCCCATCCACATAGCTATTCATTTCTTTCTGAAACAGGCTGTGCTCACCTCACAGATATAAATAAAATCCTTTCCTTGAATCTGGCCTCCATTATCTTCCAAGTATCTCATAAATGAAAACCTGGGTCTCAGGCCCCCTGCTGGGATCTGAGTCATAGGGAGCCAACCTAAGTGCATGGAGCAGCACATCCCCATGAACAGAGAGTGGTGTTTCCTTAAGAGAGCTGTGGATCATTTACCGAAAGTTAATGCTCAGCTGCCCTCGTGCTTAGGAGCAGTTGCATTAGCAGGATCTCTGCTGAGCTTTCTTTGGATGTTTCAACCCTGCTGAGCTGATGGAAATGAAGTCCTTAATTTCAACTGTGGTCGTTAACCCCCTGCTTTGTGTTTTTACAAATCATTAACATGTCATTTGTGTTTCACTTTAAAGGCAGGCCTTGTGCTCAGGGAGCTGAGACTTCAGGGCAATGTGGACAGCTTACTGAAAGGGAGAATCCATGACAAATTGCAAAGACAAAACTGTGCTGGTCATTTAGCGCAAAAGAAAATAGAATATCTGCCTAAAGACTGCAGATGGCACAGGGATTTGTAAACTCTTGTATTGTGGAGAAGACAAGTGAGGACATCAGTTTGGTCACAGTATGGAATGGCTGAGGGACATCATCGTGTTCTGTGCTATTGAATAAATTTAGCCCCACCAAAAAGGAAAAAAAAATGTTTTAAAAAATGTAGCACATCTTTTGCTTCATGTGCTACTTGTTTACAAAATTCATGTTTAGGGTGAAATTGTCAGGATCAGTTCAATGCATCAAGCATTCAGTAGCCGGACGTTGTACTAACCAAACTCATTCCTGCCAAAATCATCTTTTAAATGATATGTCCCCACTCTTCTCCAACCCCAGGAATCATATGACTAGCATCACTACCACTTGATAGTCTACCGTTTGCCCAGTTCATTCCCTCTGCGTGCGCCTAGCCCTCTTACTATTCATGCAGTACATCTCTCAAGTGCCTGGATAAGTCCTACCACCACCATTCACAAAGACTCCCCAAAGGTGCTGTCCAAAGAGAGCAGCTCCCACTTTGAACTCTGAGTGGTACTTAACAGGCAGCACTTTTAAGTCCTGTTCATTAGTACCAAATCTTCATAAATGACAGCACTATACGTTTAGTTATTGTAATGGTTAATTTAAATTGTCAATGTGATTGGATTAAGAGATGCTGAAGATTAAGAGGCTTCTGGGTGTGTCAGTGAGGGCGTGTCTAGGAATGATTGGCATGTGATAGCAAATTGAAGTGGAGACCCTCCCTAAGCATGGGCAGCACCATCCAATAGGATGGTGACTTAGATGGAATAAAGGTTGGAAGAACAAGGAAGCAGCAGTAGATACAAGCTCAGTTCTTCTTGAATGGGTTCTTGATTGCTGATGCAACTGCCTGAGTACATCCAAATCCACGCTCCTTCGATCTCCCAAAGTGGACTCTGTCAGTGATTCTCCAGGGAGTTTCTAGAAGCCTTTGGTATCAGACTGGGGTAGTACTGTTGATTCCTCTTGTTCTGTGGCTTCAGCCTCTTGGACTTAGCAGCTACTGGTTCCTCCAACTCTCCAACCTACAGACAGCCATTATAGACTATTCAGCTTCTGGTCATATAAGTCAATCTAAAAAATCCCCTTTTTGTAATCGTACTTCCTGTTGATTCTGTTCCTCTAGAGAACCCTGACTAATGTACTTATGGATCTATCTGACTTATAGTCATGAATCATGAATCACAGTAGCCTCCCTTCTACGAAATATGTTGGGAGCTCCAACCCAGGGAAGGCAAAGCAGTGGCTTTAATAAGGTGAAAACAAGGACGTGGATCAATAATCACAAAACTGACTGGGTAACATCAAGTTGTTTTGGGTTACTTTTTTAAAGGGGTAAAGCAGAGGGAATTTTTATGCTGATTCAGCTAAACTTGAAGCACTTTGGAGGAATAACTGGTCTGTTTTGGAATCTATCTACTTCCTGAAAGTTGCCAATTGTTGGTTCGTTGTTATGGTTTAGATATGAGATGTTCTCTGAAAATCTCATGTGGCCATGCAGGAATGTTTAGAGTGAAATGTTTAGATTACAAAAGAGCTGTAACCTGATCAGTGGATTAATCCGTTTCATGGATTATGGGGTGGTAACTGTAAGCAGATGGAGCGTGGCTGGAAGAAGTATTGCAGAATATATTTTGTTCCTGGTTCCTTTTCCTCTCTCTCTCTTTCTCTGTGTGTGTGTGTGTGTGTGTGTGTGTGTGTGTGTGTCCTCTTTCTCTCCTTCCTGGCTGCCAGCAGTTTCTCTCTGCCATGCCCTTCTGCCATGATATTCTGCCTTACCTTGGGCCCAGAGCAATGAACTCAGCCAACTATGTATGTACTGAGAAGAGTTCAAAGTAAATATGCCCTCTTCTAAATTGTTCTTGTCAGGTCTTTTGGTCACAGGGATGACAAACACACATATGCATGTAGCATGAGTGAGTTCATTTTGTTTTGGTCTGTTCTATTACTGTCCAGTGCAGGAACTTAGTCCAAAGCAATGACCTCACAAAATTTTTGTTTAATTGTCTCAACCCCTAATTCAATGTAATTTTCTCAGTGTTAAAGATCTAGTTGAAGATTACATCTAATGTAGTTTAATGAACAAATTTTAAGCCGTCTGAATCACAAAAGCCTTTTTGATCTCATTGGTTTCAGAAAGAGTGAACATTTCAGATAAAAGACTTTGTTAATTCTTATTTTCTTTTTTGTGAGTTATGTATATGACCTCTAATTTAATTTATTCAAGTTGATATTGCCAGTGGTTTAAATCTGCCTATATTCTGGCATTTATGAAATTTGAGTATACTCTAGTTTATATACTGCAGCATGTTAAAATTTTTACACTTATGATGTCTTATTTTAATAATCATATAGGAAGAATATGGAAAAATAAGTTTTGATTGATGGACAAAAATCTCACATATTTTTTATGTGATTGGGCTTCACTAGGTATAGACTTTGAAAGTAATGTATGAATTGTATATTACAAAAACATCATCTAAAATGGATAGCGTAGATAGGCATAATTACATTTGGACAAAAGGGATGAAAGAGGAAGACAAATGAGAACAAAAAAAAGATATAACATGATAACTTTATAGTTATTAACACCTAGAGCTATTTTTAGCTTGACAATGTACATGATTTCTCTCATAATACAAAAAAGAATCTACTACCTCATTCTTTTCTATGAGAGACTTATTATAAATATTATTTAATATCCCTATTTAAATAATGTAACAAAGAAACAAGCTTCATTCACTCCTCAGGCATCAAGTAAAATCCAGGACATAATGCTTTTCTTCCATTACAAAAAAGCTCTTATGTACACTTTTATTTCATAAAATACACTTGATGGATGATCTACCTCATTTTTGAAATATATTTATTTTTCTACAATGTGCTAAAAATATCTTTAAAGCTCAAAAGCATGACAGATCACATCTATTTCTTATTTGGAAAAAGGCTCTTGCATTATCGCATTTTTACACAATTGTCATCATTCAAAACGACTTCTCCCGCTGCTGAACACCACTTGTTTTCATCCATGTGCTGTTTGCTGGCAGAGCTGACACTTTACTTTTTGGCTGATTTCCCATATGCAATAGCTTTGTGCATTATTCCTTTTTTGACTGTTTAATAATCCACTGTATATTTTATTTGTTGACCATACTAAGGGCAGATCTTCCTAGTGTATTACAATACAGAAAATTCCACTGAAAGCAAATATGAAATAATACTCTGTAAAAACTATTTTCACCCATGGAGTTTAAGTCACTTGATATCATAACATCTGCTATAATGAAATAGAAAGATGGTAAAATATGAACTTTCTTTATATTTTTTGATATTATAAAGCATGTGGTATATATAAAACAGACATCCAAATTACATAATCCCTAGGGTATAGATTTGAAGGCAATTTAACTAGTTTCTTGCAAAACAGAGTTAAGGTTGAGGACTCATTATAACTAAAGTCAAAGATTATGCCACAGGACAGTAGCACATTTGATTTTTCTCAGTATCTTCAATGTTCTTTTTTTGCATTAGAAGAGAGAATATTTGGTAGCCTGCTAACTCCTCCCTTTGTAAAGCTCACATTGAATAGGAGCATATATTCCGATGGGAAGGCTGTTGTTTTTCAAATAAGTATCCTGTGAAGAGAAAACTCATTTGCATTACACTTTAAAAGACTAGGGTGGAATGCTACCATAACCTTGAACTTTTGGAGGGTGGAGAATGATAATACTTTCATTTTTATTATAATTATTAATGCACATTAATTGTACAAATAAATAGGATTTGCTGTGATATATCCATGTATGCATACATTGTGTATGGATCATATCCATCCCTTCTTATCATGCCATCAATCCCTACGTTCTCTGGTACTCTTTCCAGTCCCTAGAAATCCCCCCTCTGCTTTCAGGTCATCTTTTTTGTTGTTGTTGTTTGTTTTGGGCTTTGATGTGGGTCTTTTTGCAAACTTACATTACTTGGTCTCAGATTGCTTTTCTGTAGAAAGTCTTATCTTGCAATATTCCACTCTCTTTTTACATCCTGTCTCTCTTTTCTTTCTATGGTAGATTATATTTAGATTTAGTAATACATCCCACCTGTTTTTGTATATCACCAAAATTTTCTATCAATGTTGAGCAAATTTCTTGAGTGTTTATATTTGAGTATTACTGCTGACGCCTAGGATTTTGTAGAAGGTACAAAGGTCAGGAGCATTTCAAACAATGCATGCTGTTTGAGTCATTGAGATTAAACTTCTCAAAAGTCTATCTAGAAAGCAGACCACCCTCTTCCTATTACTTACACCCATCTGGAACTTTGACCCAGGCCTGCAATTAAACTTCTCTTGACATGTTTGTTTATAAGAAGGAAAGTAAAATTAAACAGATTTAGAACCAATAGACTCATGAATGCATATCTAATATGCAATGCACAAGTTAAAAATCGTATTTGATACTCTAACAAGAAAGGAGATTTGACAAAATAACTTTAAATCTCTAGGCCTCAATATCTTCATCTATAAAACATTTAGACATGTTGAAAAAAATACACTAAAATCCCTTCCAGCTTTAATTCTTTTCATTTACTAGGCCACAAATTCTTCTGAGTCTTAAAAAAGTAATGGCTATTGGACCTGGGTTCATGGAATCCATTTAACTTAACTATACAAAAATGGAAACTGTAATGATTCTTGCTCACTAGAGTTCACTTGTCAAGAAAAATGTACTTGTTTTCCAACACAGTGTTCCTTATTGTTTTCTGTCTTTAATTTCAAAGTCCATTATAAAGTCATATTTGTGACCAAGAATAAAAGCAATTTTACTTTCTACCAGTCAAAATTGTCATCATGACCAGAATATTCAACTGAAGAGTATATCATATACTGAGTGAATCATAATTATACTTATCTGAGCTCGAATAACTACTATCTATACTCATTCAGAATGAATTAAAAGGCCCTCAGATTAATTTTAAGAGAAAAAATACCATATTAAATATTTTACTTATTTTAAAGGTGCAAATTGGAATTACAGACATTTTCAAGAACTTCTAATTGTTTTCCATTCTATATGGAATTTAATTTTAGAGTTCATATTGTGGTGGTGGTATTGGACTTTGTCCTTTAACTGTTTTTTAAAAACCATTTCTATGTATGTATTTCTTTTTCTGCAACAAATGAACTGCTGCCTTGAGGGAAATTATATGGTATCTTCTACCTAATCCTTCACAACACCCCACCTATAACATTTATTAAATATTTTATAACTTACTCTTTGGACTGTACTATGTTGAAAATGAAAACCTCCAGAACTTAATTAACAGAGATAATTAGCATATCACTTTATCTTCTTGGAAAGGTCATTTCATGTCAGCTGAATGATTTCTGAAATGAAGATAAGTTAACGTAAATGAGAATTTATTTCTCGGAAACCTCTAATTTATGCTCCATCTTTCTCAGGTATTAAGCAGTACCAAAATTGCAAGAAAATGTTGATTATATTTGTTCTTCAATTTGGTCATTCTTTAAAAGGTTACCACCATTTAAAGAAAAAGTCACTCTAGCTGGGCATGGTGGCACTCACCTGTAATCCCAGTTACTTGGGAGATTTGGCAGGAGGACTACAAGTTCAAGGCTAGTCTCAGAAGCTTAGCAAGTCCCTGTCTCAAAATAAAATAAAAAAGATTGGGAAAGTAGCTCAGAGGTAGTATGTATGTGGGTTTAGTTCCCAGTAACACACACACACACACACACACACACCCATGCAAACTGAAGTGACCCTCATCTTTAAAAACAATGATGTTAGAAGTTTTATTATGCATTCTCCTTCATTTTCCCCACTGTACAATTAGCTAAATGTCCATTCTTTTTCTTTTTTTCCTAACTCTCCAGGAAATCTCTCTTTAATGACAACTCACAGAATAAAAAGTATACCTTACCACAGTTTTAAGAGGAAAAAAATAGCCATTGATGTAGAGGGTTAGCTAGACCCTTTTGATGTGTTGACTTCCCCATGAGGCTATGTACACCAGTACACCTTTAAGTGATAGCAAGTTTTATCTTGTGTTCCTCTCTCATTACTGCTAATGGACACCTTCCATATTTGACCTGACTTAGATACTTACAGAGCACTGACAGAAAGCTTATTATATGGTGCTACTCTCTTGGCTTTGATGTGCTATAAACCATGCATGTGATTGCTTTTAGGGGAAAAATTCAAACTCCCAGCACTTCAGACATAGTGAATTCTCTCTGAGACTCAGGCTGTGGTCCTGAATCATGAAGTCTATAAGGGGCACATAACAACTAAAAATTATTTCTAGAGGCTGAAAATGTAGACCATGTTTATAACTCATATTTGCCAGTACATTTTGAGAATTGATGTTCTTAGGATTTCAGTGAAAGTGGACCTTGCTCTACCTTAGTTCTTTTGTCTCTCTCTTCCAATCCCTTTCAATACAGGCAGAAGAGAAATTCTGTTGGTAAATAGTAAAAGCCCATACAAATGTCATCCAATTCAATTCTTATAGTTCTTAAATTAAATTAGACTCTCTGTTGGGTCAAAGAAAGTACAGGGTAACTTGTGTGTATGTGTGTGTTGCCAAGGATTGAATACAGGGCCTCACAAATACCAAGTTTCACTCTACCACAGAGCTACACCTCCAACCCCAAATTAATTCTTTCAAAAATAAAGTATGAGCAAGCAATAATGCAATGCACTTAATGATCCATTTTTTAATTCAGTAGTTTGAGGAGAAGAGGACCTTTATCTGTAAAAACATTGCTATGCATGGTATTGAGGGTTTTAATCTAGTCTACAAAGTGAGTTTCAATCACACATAGTACACCAAACAAAAGCTTATATATCACATTTTTTTATACGAACATGGATCTTCCTTCCTGAAGATAATGAAGAAGAAAAGAATATATACTTCTTTATTGAGTGACATATCAACTCTAAAATAAATTTTTGAAAAAGACAATTGATTTTCACCAATTAGAACAAATTTAAAAAATGAGTAAAAAAAAAAAAATTGATTTTCTGCAACCTTGTCTCACCTGAATGGCTGATAGAACACACTTGTCACTACTCCCCCATTTCATAACAATGGCAGACACTGTTAATCAATCCCCAAATTTTTTTATGATGGGCTCATGCTTGCCTTTAGAATCCCTCATACAGTGACCCAGGCTTTACTAATGATTTTATTTTGAAGACTATTAAACAGAATCTCTTAAAGGGGTGATATATCCTAAAAGTAATATTTGTCTTGAAAATAAACCACAAGGATTAAGAAAATGTGAACCAAGTGAGGAGTCACTGAAAACCAATAAGGGTATTGGGAAAAAAAAGTCTCCAAGCTGGGCATGGTGGCGCACACCTGTAATCCCAGCACTTGGGAGGCTGAGGCAGGAGGATTGCGAGTTCAAAGCCAGCCTCAGCAACTCAGCGAGGCCCTAAGCAACTCAGTGAGACCCTGTCTCTAAATAAAATACAAAATAAGGCTGGGGATGCAACTCAGTGGCCAAGTGTCCCTGAGTTCAATCCCCAGTACCAAAAAAA
>JAJEJO010004318.1:35182-161729 GCA_020662805.1 Glaucomys volans | reverse complement strand
AAATAAAATAAAATACTTGGGACTCAATCTAACAAAAGAGGTGAAAGACCTCTACAGTGAAAACTACAGAACATTAAAGAAAGAAATTGAGGAAGACCTTAGAAGATGGAAAGATCTCCCTTGTTCTTGGATAGGCAGAATTAATATAATCAAAATGTCCATACTTCCAAAGGTGCTATACAAATTTAACACAATTCCAATAAAAATCCCAATGACATTCCTCACAGAAATAGAGGAAGCAATCATGAAATTCATCTGGAAGAACAAAAGAGCCAGAATAGCCAAAACAATCCTGGGCAGGAAGAATAATGCAAGAGGTATCACAATACCAGACCTTAAACTCTAGCAATAGTAACAAAAACGGCATGGTATTGGCACCAAAATAGACAGGTAGACCAATAGGAGAGAATAGATGACACAGAGACAAACCCACATAAGTACAGTTATCTCATACTAGACAAAGGTGCCAAAAACATACAATGGAGAAAAGACGGCCTCTTCAACAAATAGTGCTGGCAAAACTGGAAATCCATATGAAGTAAAATGAAATTAAACTCCTATCTCTCACCTTATATAAAACTCAACTCAAAATGGATCAAGGATCTAGGAATTAAACCTGAGACTCTTCACCAAATAGAGGAAAAATTAGGCCTGAATCTTCTTCATGTTGGCTTAGGTAGGACCAGACTTCCTTAACATGAACCCCAGAGCACAAGAAATAGAATCAATAAATGGGATGGATTCAAACTAAAAAGTTTTTTTTCAGCAAAAGAAACAATCAATAATGTGAAAATAGAGCCTACAGAGTGGGAAAAAATCTTTTCCACACACACTTCAGACAGAGCACTGATCTCTAAAATTTATAAAGAACTTAAAAAACTTTACACCAAAAATACAAAGAACCCAATCAATAAATGGGCTAAGGAACTGGGCAGATACCTCACAGAAGATGATATACAGGTGATCAACAAATATATGAAAATGTTCTCATCTTCTCTAGTAATTAGAGAAATGCAAATTAAAACCATCCTAAGATTTCATCTAACTCTAATTAGAATGGCTATTATCAGGAACACAAGCAGTAATAAGTGTTGGCGTGGATGTGGTGAAAAACGAACGCTCTTACATTGCTGCTGGAGTTGCAAATTGGTGCAGCCACTCTGGAAAGTAGTATAGAGATTCCTCAAAAAACTTGGAATGGACCCACCATTTGACCCAGCTATTACACTCCTTGATTTATAACCAAAGGACTTAAAATCAGCAAAGTACAGTGATGCAGCCATATCTTTGTTCATAGCTGCTCAATTCACAATAGCTACATTGTGGAACCAACCTAGATGCCCTTCAACTGATGAATGGATAAAGAAACTGGTATATATTCACAATGGAATATTACTCAGCCATAAAGAAGAATAAAATTATGGCATTTGCTGGTAAATGGGTGGAACTGGGGAATATCATACTAAGTGAAATAAGCCAAGCCCAAATAACCAAAGGCCAAATGTTTTCTCTGTTTAGTGGATGATGACACATAACAGGGCAGGGGATGGCGGGGGGTGGGGACAAGAGAAGAATGGAAGAAGTATGGATGGTGTAGAGAAAAATGGGATGGGAGGGGATGGGGGAAGGAAAGATAGCAGACTGAGACAGACAGTATTACCCTATGTATATGTAAGATTATATGAATCATGTGAATCTACATTGTGGAAAAAAAAGATATATTCCCTGCTGTATAATTATATCAAAATGGGTTCTACTGTCATGTATAATCAAAAAGAACCAATAAAAAATAAAAATTTTTAAAAAGGTAAAAAAAATCCAGTAAAAAAAAAAAAACCTGTCAGAATAAATTTTTTCATAACTCTGAAAAAAATAAAGATAGGTAGGAGTCATTTGAAAAGGCAGCTGGTATAGTACTGGTTTCTGGTAAGCAACTCTTAATATATAGGTCTATTGTGTGAATAGTTGCACATTTCATTACTGTTCTATGATGAGCCACAGATCAGGTAGGCAATGCCCTGGGACCCTCTTAGGACACAGGAGTGGCACACAAAGATCTGGATCAAGATAACAGAGGTCTAGAGACCTCTGTGTATTCCAAAGAAATGATCAGGTTTGTTGAGACTCAGGCTGCCTCTTCTAATTCCAAACATCTTTCTCTCCACAGGTTGAGGTCTTTCAGTCTTTCATTTGTTGACTCATCGTGTGCCAGGCATGATTCTATATAACATAGATAAATAATAAATAAGATAGACACAGTCTTTGTCCTTATGACTGCCAGAGAACATTGGAACAGACAGTCGTTAATTGAATAATCACAAAATATATAATTATTGTGATAGCTAATGTGTAAGGAAAACACAATGGACTTTATTTTCACCAGTTTGAAAGTTTCTGTCCATGATGAAAGACCTTAAATTACACAGGGTTTATGTCTTTTACTATGAAACAGAAACTATCAAAAGTTAGAGTTGAAGATATTACACCTCATAAAACCAAACTTCATAATTTTGTCCATCTTATGTCTATACTAATAGAGAGGAAAATGATTTATTAGTACTCTTGTTTCAATAATGGAGCAAGTTTGGCAATTACATTGAGAAAACAAATATTCCAAAAATTGGCAACCAGATTCTATAGATTTTTTAAAGCAATGTGTCATAGATTCATGCATGTATATGTGTAGCTTCTATACAATTTGCAAGCAGATAACTATATAGAACATTTTCCTCAAAAGTGAAAATTCAATATTGAATATGTGAGTTAAAACTGAACCAATAGAATTGCATGATTTTGAACGATTTTTGGTGGTTAAAAAAATACATTTCAAAACTGTTAAGATCTACTTATATTGCATGAAAGTCATAAATAGCTGGTTGCTTTTTAAAAAATGTCCTAGGATAACTACTATATAAAGATATCTTTGAGTCAATTTGCAAAATTTGGAAGGAATGAAAAAGTAAGAAATCAAAGCATGAGAATCCTTTGAAAACATTTTGTCATGCTATTTGAACATGCATCATCAACTTAACATTGACATTGTTAGCAAATGTTCTTGTCCAATTAAATGAAACCAATAAATGTGATTAGAAAATTGTTTCTAGGTAGCATACTTCATCTCCAATTTGGAAATGTTTTAATCTTTGCTTAAATTGTACAAAATCTTCACATTTAAAGACGATGGAGTGGGTCCAAAGATCCACTGTTGGTTTATCTGTATAAGGGAGCATAATAGATGTAAGTGTCCCTGAGAATGGCAGCTTGATTGGTAGAACGAGACAACTGGTTGAGCCTCATGGAGGGGGACAGCTACCTCTGTTCCACATTGCTGATGCCACATGAATCCAGCTTCTAAGCAGGAGTTGCTTTCTGTAACTACAAGATTCTTTAAAGCAAGCAAATTCCAGACAAGGAACTACCCAAAGTGCTGGATGACTTTTCTCTCCCTTTAAAGTTTTAGGAATCTTAGGTTCTATTATATTTTTATTTGTTTTAAATAATTATAATCATTAGAAATAATTATAGAGTGGGGAGGAACTTGGATTGCAAAATAGGACAAATACAAATTGAACTTTAGGTAACTGTATTTTCTTTTTCTTGGAATAGTACACACACATATATAAACATATTAGAAAAACTAAAATAACTCACGCTCTGCTCTGAACCCCCATACAGATTTCCCAGAAAAAACATCTAATCAGTGATTCCATCCTAGGAAATGTTCATCCTAGCTCTTTTCTCCTCCCACAGAACATAAACAAGGGGCATTATGGGACACTCCCCAGTTGGGTAACATGCACAGGTGAAGGGTATCGGCTTCCAAAGGAGAGCTCTCCCTTAGCCTGTTGAAGAGTTCATCTGATGATGTCTTAATTGTCAGAGTTCTGGGTCACCTGGTCACCAGCATTCTTAAAATTTACCATAAATTCTTTTCAAATTCCATACCATGTAGCAGGCCACGACATACAAACAAGCTCCTGGCTTCTGAGTCGGTCATGAAGTTTTGGATCCTCCCATCCTTTGTAGTAGAACCAGTACTGTCTGAATGTCCTGAATATCTTTGCTATTGTTCATATGTCATTGTCCCCCTCTTACCTCTCAGCTGTAACTATGTTATCTTTTCTCAAGAACTAATGCGACTAGTCTCTTGTTTGAAGCCTTGTATCTTTGTCTAAGCAATAAGCCCCTACATAGATGACTTGGGTAGTTACAGAACTAGCTTTCACTGTCTCTTGCTGGTGTGTCTTTGTGATGGTGACTCCTGCACTCCCTGCCCCCACCCATTTTTATCCATCTCTGCCAGACTCATGTACTTTGCATTAATGATGCAGGTTCTCCTGACTCCTGATTCATCAGTTTGTTCTTGGGTTCTTACACAGATCTCAGCACAGTAGAGTTGGCCCATGGGAAGCTCTAGTAAGAGACTGGAAAATTCTCTAGAAGTTCAGAAAATGAGAAGTTGATTGTCATTTGATTCCTCTTCCTCAGCTCTTCAGTTGTGATTTTTAACCCTGAAACTCCTCTCAGAATGCTGTCCTTCTGTGGTTCTGACTCTAAATAAGTCTTCCTAATTTCTTTTCCTCCTCTTTCTCTTTCTGGTGGCAATAGCTTCCCTTTGGTTTGTTACTTCCTAGGTATTTCCCATCTGTTGTTTGGTACCCGTTAGTCCTGCCTGCGCTCTGTAAATAGTTCAACTATTAAATTATTTCCTATTGTACCTTCTGTTTTCTGTTGATATCTTGACTGAAACTGTTCTACAAAGCCTCTGTTGCCAAGATCCTCTTGATTATTCTGGCAAAAGAATGTATTGGTATAGCATACTCTTGAAAAATGAAAGAGATAATCATCTATATTTTAGAGGGAGGAGAACTCTAATGGAATGTATGTGAAAGTGGTTGTGAAAGTGGCAGATATCAAAATAGAGGAGCACAAAGAGGGTAAAGAGGAAACAATCCTTTCTGCATCTTATGGCTCCCTGAAGGACATCATTCATTTTCCCATTATAGAGATAAGAAGTGGTATTGAAATTTGTTGGCTTTCATGGCCATTCCCACCACTAGATAGTTCCCAAAAGATAAAAACCTTAAATTATTCATCGTTTTTGTTCCTGGGTTCTTACATAGAGACATCAGCACATAGATTCTCACCATTGCAAGTCACGAGTGAATGAATGAGAAATGGCGGTAAAATACCTAAGAAATACATATGAATACTTGTCACAGAAGCATGATTCACAATGGCCAAAGGTGGAAACAGTCTGACCGTTCATTAACAGATGAATGGGTGAACAAATTGTGGTATAGGCATGGGATGGGGTAATAGTCTGCTCACAGAAGTGAAGTATTGATACAGGCTGAACATGGATGCATATGGAGTACTAAGCATGGGTGAGCCTCAAAATCTGTGTTAAGGGAAAGATGCCAGATGCAAAAGTTGGCATATTATATGATTCCATTTACAGGAATTATCTTTAATAGGTAAGTTCATAGAGACAGAACATAAAATGGTGGTTGCCAGGGACTGGGGGAAGGGAGAAATGGGGAAACTGCCCAATGAATATGGAGTTTCCTTTGCAGTTGTGGATATGCTTTGAAACTAGATAAGTTTAGGGACCACTGTTAGTATAATACCACTGAATTGTTCACTTCAAAATTGTTAATCTTGCATTGGGCGAATTTCACCTCAATTACAAAGAAAACTAAGAAAGATAATTTTCATTATGTGAGTGATGCAGAACCAACTCCTACCCGTGACAAAAAGTGGAAGAGAAAGCTTGCTTCCACACAGACCCTGGAGCACCTGTGGGCTCCCCACAGAGGCCACACTCCCATGATTATCCGGGGCTGACACTGCTGTTCTGCATCTGTGTTCACCTTCTTTCTTTCTATTTACTAAGAAATCTTAGCTTTGACTCGTACATTCTGAACCATCCCTACTTAAGTTTATTTTCTAATGTATCTTGGTTCTGATTACTTATATTCCATGGATATTTTGGATAGAACCGATGTGCTCATTTTTCCCTTTGAAAATCCTCTGTAAATCTAGTCCTTCCTGAGTAGTTATTATTTGGGTTGCTAAGAGCAGATCCATAACTGCTTGTGGTAAATTTATTTCGTAGGTTAGCCTGCCAAAACCAGGCCTCTCAGCAAAGGCATGAATATGTTCATATTTCAAAACAAGCCACATCCTTTAGGTTTCTTATTATTTAAATATAAACAAGAAGACTTTGGATACTTTCTGGAAAAAAGGAGATTGAAAATCTTCCATGCATTATTCTGCAGAACCTTTCTGTAATTTGATTCAAGCATAAGTAAATAGCTACTGTCTATAATTTCCTTGTTTCAGGACTTTTTCCCTGTTTGTTAGATTTTCTTTCTTTATTAAGACTCATTAACAAACATTGTGTATTTTCTCCTGCTGGGTCCTCAACTTTCTTGAATTAAAAACCATTGTCTTCTTTGACATAATCATAGGATAGATGACATAGTTTACTTAGCAAGCACTTTAAAGTATATTCTAAGCATTAGGCACAGTCCTTGGCATTTTGTGCACCAAAATGAATAAAGTCTTCATCTTACCTTGGAAGAACTCACAACTTTGTATATAAAGCAGACAAGTCAATAAATGTACTTGTTGTGGGCTCTATGCACAGATGCTTGAGTAGAGGTAAATAAATGTGTATTGTAACAGCCAGAACCGGTTGCTTTGGAAATGACTGACTGTGAAATGAGCAGAGAAAGACGGTGGTTACAAAATTCATTAGTAGGAGAGAGTACAGAAATGTCTCAAAAGATGATAATATGCAACTTAGCCTTGAATTCTGAATGGATTTCCAGGAACTTAAGAAGGGGACAGGTGTCCTTAACTTAGGAAATGACATGCACAGAAATGCTTTGGCATGAGAAATATGTCATGCTCCAGGAATTGGACATTATTCAGTTACAATAAAGCACAAAGTGAGCCTTTAGTGGAGCTACACTTTAGTGGAGCTACAAAGGAATTGCCTTAGGTTTTTTTAAACCTAGTAAGTAGAGAGAGAGAGAGAGAGAGAGGTTGAGAGAGAGAGAGAGAGAGAGAGAGAGAGAGAGAGAGTGAGAGAGAGAGAGAGAGAGAAAGTCAGTTAACTCTCGAAGATCTTAAATAATGTGTTTAGAATCCTCTGGTATAAAATAATGACAAAGTATGAAAGAATAAAGTGAGAATGGAAGATGATCAATGATAAAGTGCTAAAGAATTTCAACAACGTGTATTATTTTGGCTTCTCTGAGAAGCAGACATTAATATGGGATTAGACATGCAAGAATTTTTAATAGTCAATGCCATTGGGGTTAAAAGGAGGAAAAGCAGGATTAGATAGGAAGGTTTCACACTAGAGTTCTGTTTTAAGAAAGTTTTAGGCAAGCTGATAGAGAATCCCTGGTACAAAGGATCTTGCACAGCATGAGGTAAAGGTGGGTTAGGGGATTGAAGGTGAGGGTCAAGGGAGTGCTCAGAGCAACAGCAGCTGGGCTGTCAGCCAACCATACCCCCCTCTACAGGAGACATGAGAGTGCATTGTTAAGGCTGCCACAAGGAAAGACCAGGGAATTAGAGATTCTAAATAGGAAAAGTCAGAAATGTTAAGAGCAGAGCCAAAAGTCATGCTTTTGAAAATCTGAGCAGAAAAAGTTTTAAAGAGGAAGATGTAGTCATCTAATGTAGGATTCAAAATTCTGGAATATATTTGACTTATCTCTTTACCATTTAACCACATAGTATGTCAGCCGATATTCCTAGTCTGTAATATAAATTCTTACTTTGGTGACATCATCTATTTTCATTTTATTCTGTTGCCAGCAAAAAGACTTACTAGTAAATTTTCTTATATGTTATTCTAAAACAAAATAAAATCATTTTCTCTTCTCTACACCAGATGTGGAAGTCACAGAACACTAGTTTTATGAGGGTTACATTGCCAAAAATAATTTTGGAAAGATTGTTCTATATCCCTCTTTTAAATTTGTAACATATTGTCACATTACCATATGTGGTACTCATGGAAGTATGGCCACTCAGATCTTCCTTCAGAGAACCTATGGCAGCAAAGACAGTAGTCTGACAGCCTCCAGCTCCCACAGTTTCAGATCCATCGAGCATCAGCACCAAAAAAACCCCTTCCTCCAGAGCTCCACCTAGTCAATGACTGAACATGCCACGAGTACTGGAGCCAGGCTATTGCCTCTCAATGCAGGCCCCCTCTGATGGACAGCTCTGCTCGGGGTTGCCCCATTTTTTTTGGATAAAATTTTCTCTGAACTGTGCTTCAGCCTGAAACTTGTCTGTATACTCTGGCTTCTTGGGAAATCTGTAGACTTGACACAAAGGATGAATATATCTGAGTTGATACATTTGAAAGTCTGGAAACCCCGGATTCCCTCAAAAGACAAAATCATCCCACCCCAACCCTAGAGAATCTGTCCTCAAGCCCCTGCCCTCTAGGTCAAATAAACTGGCTGGATAAATGTCTGGGTGGTGGTTAATTTTATATGTCAACTTGCCTGGATCAGATGGTGCTTAGATATTTGGCTTAACATTATATCTGCTTGTGTTGGTGATAGTTTATAAATGATGTTGGTATTTAAATTAGTAGACTTAATAAAGCAGACTGGTTTTCCCAATGGGAGTGGAGCATCATTCAATACCTGAGAATATGAATAGAACAAAAAGGCAAAGAAAGTAATAATTCATATTCTTAATCTCTCCCTATCTCTCTCTCTCCCCCTCTCCCTCTCTCTCCCTCCCCCTCTCTCCCTCCTTCCCTCCCTCTTTCTCTTCCTCCTTCCGTCTTTCTTTCTCTCTTTACTGCTTGCTTAGGTTGTGACACTGGTCTTTCCTGCCTTCAGATTGGGACTTACACCATCATCACTCATGCCGTCAGCACTACTGACTCTCAGGTCTTCAGACTCAGACTGAAATTACATCATTGTTGTTCTGGTTCTCAGGCATTTTGACTTGGACATAAACTTATATTACTGGCTTCCCTGATTCTCACACCTTCAGATTGGAATGTGGAACTTTATCAGTGTCCTTCATGAATCTCTAGCTTGTAGATAGCATATTGTGGGACTTCTCACCCTTCCTAATTATATAAGCCAATTTCTCATAAATCTCCCTTGGTTGAATTTCTCTGGAGAAGCCTGACAAAGAGTGTGATAGGAGAAAGTAAGGATAACTCCATGTGAGCTGCAGAAGCTAGCCTATGTATACCAACAGCAGCCTTCATAGAGTTTACACTCAAATTGAGGGAGGCAGATATGAGAAAATAAATGTGAACATTGGGTAAGCAGCATAGTAAGGTAGATGATAATGAGCATCATGGAACAGAACATAGAAGAGGGCAAGTGGATTGGTGGGGATATGAAAAATGGTAGAATGAGAGAGACATCATTACCCTATGTACATGTATGATTAACAATAATGATATGAATGTACATCATGCACAACCATAAAAATGAAAATTTGTACCCCATATGTGTACAATGAATCAAAGTGAAGTCTGTAAAAAAAATTAAAAAAAAAGAAAAAGAAAGCAATAGAAAGGATTTCTGTTTTTACATGGTGGTTTCATTGAGATGAGACTTAAACTAAGACTCCAAAGAGTTGAGGGTGGTACTACAGAATATTTGAATTAAAAATACTGCAGTTATGTGGAAAGGACACTGCAAAATCCCTAAAATGAAAGAATGTGTAGTGTGCTAAAAAAGACAAGCAAGGAAGACTGAGAAAGAATGGCCAGTAAGATGGGAAGACAGGCACTATCTCTAAGTGTTCTGTCATAACAATATTTCTATTCAGCCATACCACTTTTTTTATGTTCTTATGTGTTCAATAGTATTAGTAATAGCTAAAATCACTAAATCAGGTAGAAATTTAATAGAGTTTATATTAATTTATACACAAAGTGAAATTTATTTCCAGGTTGACCTCCCTAAGAAATCAATAAGGATTTTCAGTGAGAGGCATGGTCCAAGAAATTCTCTGAACAGTATGGTATGCTTCATACCTTCTTCAATGCTAGGTTCAGCTGATCCTCTTCTGTGTGTTGTGTGTTAGTATTTATAGTATGCTTTTCTTTACAGTGATGGACATATTTTTCTGATACTCTCCTTAGTGTGGTTATATAAATTCCTTACTTTATGCTTATGAATCCCTTACCTGATTAATAAGTTTAATTTAAGCACAGGATCTATAGAAAAGATTTCTATTTCCCAATAGTTTCTGGAATCTCTCCCTTCTTGCATGGCTCTACTTTATTCTCTTCCACAGTATGTAATTTCCCCCACTGTACCTTGTCTCATAAATTAATAAAAAATTAATATATATCTCAGTCCTCAAATTCAATCATGTATGAAATATAAAAATATTACTTTGTTCATTTGCATTTTATCTACTCAAATTCAACTCAAAGCTTCCATCCTATTAAACTAGCAGGGCAGCTAATTTCAGTCCTAAAAGCAACCTTTCTTTCCCTGGAGCTTATGTGATATGCTGCTGTCCACTTCACACTCCATTCTTTTCCTCCTTCCTCTTTCAAAAAACAAAAATAAAACTGAATACGGACTCAAGTTTTCATGTACTAATCTGGGTATTGTTATGTTTCTTATACAACTGTGTAGGGACCAAATTCTCTTTGTATAAGAGTATTTGCTGATGGGGATTCCCTCCCTAGGAGTGTATGAGTTCCCCAGAGGGAAAAAAAAAAAAATAGCACATATAAAGGTATAAACAGTGAGGTTTGTCATGAAAGGTTTGCTCATTTGATTATGGAGGCTGAAAATTCCTACTGTCTGCCATCTAGAAGCTGGAGGCACAGGAAAGCCCGTGGAATGATTCAGCCAGTCAAGCTGACACACTAAATCATTTACCACACTGAGGTAAATCTGCACATTTCATTTAGGAATTTTCTTGATGGCTTGTTACCTTCCTGGGGAATTGTCACAGAGTACCATCAACAAGGTCCCAAGAAGTCAAACTGTTTTCTAGTGCACAGAATCTTGTCCTCTAGAGCTCACTTCCTCACAACCCCAATTTATTCCTCCTTCTTCCCTCCTCAGTTCATTTAGTCTTCCATTTTAAAAAAATATGGAGATGTTTTGCCTTTGTCTTCAAAAACTTTCTGCTCATTGTCTATAAATTATGCCTGACTAGAACCCAGATTAAGTTCTGGTTAATTTCTTCAAATGAGATAAGAAAAAATACATAATATGACATAAAATTCTTTAAAAAATTCTGCCACTATTTTTTCTCCATGGAAATATTAACCTTTCTATTGAATTAGAACTAAATATAAATTCATTCTGTATATACAGAAACATGGTTGCTATTGTACTTCCTAACATGACTGCATTCTCTGTTCCTCAGATTTGTATTATATAGCCTTTTCATGCTTGTTTCCCATCTGGGCAAAGGAGAGAGGTTTGCGAAAATTATCCTGCATTCAATCTTTTTCACTATTTTATTAGAATTATCCCTCCAAGATAGGTCCATCTGCCCTTCTTAAAAGTTATTAAGGGCTGGGGAAGTAGCTCAGTTGGTAGAGTGCTTGCCATGAATGCACAAGGCCCTGGGTTCAATCCCCAGCACTGCAAAAAAAAAAAAAGTTCTTAAATAGACTTTCCTAAAATCAATAGAATCTAAGCAAAATTACACTACTTATTGATTGATTGATTCCAATATAAATTTTTTGTCCTGTTGCTTAATGATCAATGAACATGACTCCACAAATAAGACCTTTCAGAATCTAAATATCCTGTTCAGCATGGCTTAATCACTAATTCAACAATGATATTCTTTTGAGTCACTCATTCACATTGTCAGCTTCATTACTAACTGCAATGTAATATAACTTATACTGAGCTACTACTATTTGAGCAGTCTTCCATCCAATCAAAAATTCGTGATCACAGTCATATTTGTGTAGCAAAAAAATGTAACCATATTCACATAAAATGATATATTTTGCTTCTTACTTCCTAATCTGTTCTTGACTTCATTCTGGAAAGGAAATAAACTTGTCTAAATAGTGGTGTTCAGAGTAATATGGAATTCAAGGAATAATAAATTTTAAAATATTGAAGTTAAATAAGCATTAAAAAATTTACCATATAATTGGAAAATATTTTGGGATATGTAATTAGTCCTTTTTTTACAAACAGAAGTAAATCAACAATATTATACTTAAAATGATAGCATTTTAATCCAGTTCTCTCAATTGAACAGAATTTTGAATATATGTAAGCACTTTAAGAACTTCACCATATATTTATACCTTTTTGCAACTTAATTCTCATATAATCATCCTTTACAATTAAAAATAAAGCTAACGATCTGATTCAATAATGTTTTACATTGAAAAATGAACAATTTTACAATCACTATGTAGATAACTAGAAAAACAAATGTATTTTATTTCAGTATTTTTAAATCAAGAAATGTGAAGATTTTAGAAAAAGGTCCCATGTAGAATACCACCAAGAAGACAAAAAGAAGCATTAAATTCTTGAGTAATTTTTATTTTTCCAAATATTTTCCTGTATCTAAGTAACTGTTTTTACTTTTTAAAAATAATCTCCAGTTTATAAATAAACAATGTGCCTGTTATGTAATATTAACATGTTCACATGTGACACTATTACCAAAGATCCATCACAGTTTCTAAATTCCAATTAGGATTAAGCAAACTCTCCAAAAAAAGGTGCAAAGTTGATTATTTTAAGCTTAATTTGTTTCCAATAAGAAAAAAAAATCCAGTTATTAGAAGCCATTATATCTTATCAAGCAAGTGTCTATGCAGATCTAAATTAGGTGACCAATTTTCTGCACAGACAGTCAAGTGCATCAGTTTTCAATATAATGCAGTCAGCCATCTATTCACTTTGTTCTGTCTGGTTTAAAACTTTGTGTGGTACAGTCTTTCTTCTTGCGTCAGTAATTTCTTTGGGGTAGGTGTAAGAATGATTCCTCTTTATACGTTTCAAGTATCTAGCACAGAGTTTTTTACACAGTAATCCGTCAATAAAGGCGCAATAAGTGAATGTGTAAATAACCCAAAAGGCAGAGTTCACTCTCTAGCACTCAGTTTCTCCAGCCTAATGGTAGCAGCAATAGTCATCATAGTAAATTTAAAGTCTGAGAAGGGAGTGAGCAAGAAGAGAAGTCATGCCACCCGCTTCAAAACTATAGAACATTAGGCCCATAATGATAATTTTTATTTAGAAACTATAATGTAGAGGACAAGATACAGATATATTTAATATAAATAATGATTAATCATGTTCACAAAAGAGTTTTGTGTGCATGCAATTCCTTGCAAATATGAGGAATTCCAAAGTGTACAAAATATAACCTGATGCTTATTATTAATGACTGATGACGTACAGTGAAATAGAAGGCTTGGTTATGTACATGCTGGTCCTTTCATAAATCTTTATTGAGTGTGGGTTAGTGCACAATACACTAAAGAAATTGTGTGTGTTTGTGTGTGTGCGCGCGCCTGTGTGTATGCTTGTGTATGCACACAAAGATAAAGTGCTATTAGTAACTGGATAGATTAGACAAAAGAAAATGCTTCTCAAAGTATGTAAGGGAAAATCATGGTGGTTTTATAAGTATGTAAACATATAGAATTCTCATATCATGCAAATATTTAAAGTGTACTGGATTGTTGATCATAGTGTGCCAATAAGCTATAATACAACAGATGTGCTTCTAGCAGATGCTAAAAATTCTGTAACTTTATGGAACCACATCCTCCTAGTTATTGGTTAATTATATCCATGTCTATTGATGGAAATCACAGACTCCAGCTTCCCCAAAGCTTTAATTATGGTAATTAGTTCAATCTATAGACAAGCTGAGTTCATTGCATGTGTTTGTACCTTCAAAATGCACTTGGTATACACATTTTATAATTTGTGATCTATTCTTTTTGTGTTAGATTAAAATCTTACCAAATTTATAGCAAATTATGAAAATATGCAATTATATTCTCATTAATTTTTAAAACATGGTTTCTATGGTTTGTCTGTTTTTGCTTTCTGTCCTTCCAAATATACTGGGAATTTTTTCTCACAATCTTTGTGTTATAAGATGCAGGGAGAAGGATAATAGTGAAGAATAGAGTTTTGCATTCAGACTTGTAAAGATACTTACCAAATTCTCACCATCACTGCACAGCATTCATATATATTTTTTTAACAAGGCCATCATCTTGCCTTGTTTCTTCTGTTTTAACTTGATATGGCAACACATGTGCATGGTACCTGAAAATTTTACATATGCATTTATTCTTTATTTTTACATATTGCCTTCTTTAGGTGTGAAGTTAAAAATTATGCCAGTGCATTTCACCTCATGGACATGAAGACCTCCTTGACCTGGAATTGAAGTAGGTTAGAGACAAAAATTCCTGGAGGGTCAGCTAATGATTAGAGAATGCACTCACGGCTTGAAGTGTTTCATGACTGTCTCTGGCATCTGCACCAAAGACGATGTCATTTAAAACAACTTTTAGAAACGCCACTTCCCTCCACAAAGCTTCACTATTCAGCTTCCCTGTCATCATACGTTCATTACAGACTTGCCATTCAAACAGTCTGAGGCCATATGCGCACCAATGGTGTTTAGGATATTTCACTCCATCATTTCTTTTGTTATTTGAGTTTAGCTAAAAGTTAGTTTTGAGTTTACGATGACAATATTTCTGTTTGCCATTGAAGACACAATGTCCCCTGTAGAAACAAATTTTGACTAACCGTAATGTTTTGTGCTATTAAATTATGACCAGTCTATAGATAACTCCAGAGCCTTTATGTGAATCTTTTATATGTGTATATACATAAGAAGGAGTTAAGGAGATAATAGGTTAAAATGACATGTCAGCGATCTGATACTCTTTGGGATGTCCCATAGTCAAACTTTTCAATGTGGAGAATATATTGATTAATTGTTTGCCTCTAGTGTTTAAAGACTAGCAGATCTCAAAGTTGAAAGATGTCAAAGATAAATGTGGTCTCAATAAACTAGAATAACTATTATAAGCAGCAGTGATTACAGAAAATGACACTAAAGTAGGTAGAACATATGGTTTCCATTATACTTTGTTTTAAGGGATCCTAGTATTTTCACCTCATGAAAAGCAGTTTTTTCATGCTAAGTTTAAACTTCAATATTTGATTTATCACTTTGAGTTAAGGTAGCGATATGACATGAACCACAGCATATAAACTAAATCAAACCCAGGATGGTAGGGCAAGAGCCCATTCTTGTTTGCATCTATTTGTTGATGATAAAACTAACTCCTGTACCCATCCCAACTGCCCAATGGGCACCTCTGCTAAGCCGTAGGATTTTCAAGAACTGCATTTTACCATTGTGTTCAAAAGACTGTGATGTTTAGTGTCAAATATCTGTGTATTTGATATTAAAAATAATTTTCCAAATCATGACTCTCCTTTATTATACCATCATAGACGTGATGGGCTTACTGAGACTTTCTGAAATGAAGCATAAGGAAAAGGAAATTTAGGGAATTCTCAGTGATATTTGAAGAGTGAAAAAAGTCCAAAATTTGAAGAACCACAGGCCTGGGACATCTGCATGACAGGAGGCAGTGGATGCCTAGGAAGTAGCTTGTTGCATGTGTTCACTGAGAAGCACAAAAATACCATGGTTTTCCCCAGGGTCTCTCCTTTTTATAAGGCTCAATATGTTCTGTAACGAAAAAGAAATGAACAGCAATTAACATTTATCAAGTGCTTATTATGTGCCTGAAATTGTACTAAGTACTTTACTTAAATGATCTCATTTAGAGTTTGTGACAGTCTTGGGGGTATGAGTACTGCTACTGTCTCATTTTTGGAGAAAAGAAAATTGAGAAAGAAATAATAAAATTTCCTGCTTAGACTTTCATTAACAATTTTAGCCCAGTCCTCATGACTTCAAGATCTAAGACAGTTATTTTTTTCTAATATTTCTTCTCTTAATGATTGTTTCAACTCTTACAGGGATATACTTGTTGATATGTCATTGATTCATTTTTGTTTATCTGAGACTTTTTATGGAAAAGATATCTGCTGTTGTCATTTGTTTATTTTTACTTTATTCCCCCTTCATTTTAAGAAAAAAAGAAATCTGAACATGAATAGATTGATTTGAAGTTCAAATCATCCAGTCTGTAAGTTTCAGTTATATTGTTAACACAATTTCTAAATTATTCTTTCTAGGTGTCCCTCAAAACTTCAAGCATTAACCAAAGATAGCCTAAAAGCTATCCAAATATAAAAATGTGTTTTTGCAGTTTCGTGAAAAGATACGACATATCTTTTGCTGTACATTTTAACATAAAACACCTAAGGTTCTATTCACCATTTAATCACCTATTCACGGCTAGTTCATTTACCAGCTTGGAGCTTTGTTTTTATCAAGTTGTTTAATTCATAATAGCAGTTCTTACCTTCCTGAAGGAATGAGACTTGGTTTAAAATACCTTAAAGTTACTTCTAGTGTTAAAGTCTATAATTTATAATTTCACGGTCAACTTCAAACAGATAGATACAGCCGTTTCTAGTGAAAGATGACTTAACTAAAACCTTACTCTCTCCTTACTCCCCTCTAGTACTTGCTTGCAGTAGTCCTTGGTGCTTTTAATCATTGTGCTATCAGGAAAATGATAAGAAGGCTGGAGTTCAGATCTGAGCTCTTCATGCTTATTTAGAATGAAACATGGAGATATAACATCTAGAATATAGGCTTTCATGCCTATTAAACATGAATAATAATGTCTATTTCTCAGGAAATTTTGAAATTGAAATGAAATGAGGGTGAGAAAGTACTTTGTAAAATGTAATCGCAATGTAAACGTAAGGTATTATTACCCCACTTGAAATTATAACCAGACATGGCAAGATTTAATTCCCACTTTTCCTGGTGGGAATAATATTAGAATGCAGATTCTCTAGGCAGCAGCAGTGTGGGAGCAGGGGACTATTTTGAGCTTGGACCACTCAGCCTGAAATCACATGAATCTCTGGTCTGTGCAATGACCATGGGAAGACAACAAAAGCCACAAAAGTGTTTTGGTACTCCTCAGATTCTTTTGTGTTTTGTTTTTTAATTGATGAAATTTAAATTTTAGTGCTAGTGAAACATGATCTCAAGACTGAATGCAGGTCTTAGAAAATCCAGTGTATAGATACTCTTCCTTCAGAGGAAACTGCCTATACAAAGTTGTAAAATACAATTGTCCAATACTTATCACTTACCCAGTCCTCACTTCCATTATTTGCCATTAAGGACCCAAAGTAGCATCGATCTAAGAAGGATAGTATCCTATTTTTTTCTGGAATTATGTTCTTCATTCCTTACCCAATCTGAATCTCTTATAATTGGATGCTATGGAAATTACTGAATCCTTCAGTGATGAGTATTGTGCAAAAAAAAAAAATGGAATCTAGATAAAATTAATTTTAAAAAATACAGAAAAGGTGTATAGAAAAATAAGAGCCAAAACACTGAAAATATCATAAATCTGTTGTTGCATAGCAGATGAAAATCATAATTGAACCATTGGCTATGAATTTTAAAATCATAGTAAAATGTTATACCCTATAAAGCAACAACAAAAATTAAAATAGGGATGGCAAATATTAAACTTGGAACTATGCTCTTTTATATAACTTTGGATGCTATATACTCTATATTTTCTTAATCTTAGTGTCAAAGTAGGCTAATCTCACAGGGTGGGATGAAAGAGCAAAAATGAAAATCATCACTAAATGAAGAAATAAGAAGCACAGGGAAGAATAGACATTGCTGGAGGAAAAAAGAAAAACAAAAACAAAAATCAGAAATAGCGGATCTGTAAAGAAGAAAACTAATGATTATAGGTGCTGCATGCCTTGTAATCTCAGTGGCTCTGGAGGCTGAGGCAGGAGGGTCACAAGGCAGCCTCAGCAACTTAGCAAGATCCTGTCTCAAAACAAAAAATGTAAAAAAGGGCTGGGATGTGGCTCAATGGTTAAGTGCCCCTGGATTCACTCCTTGGCAGAAAGGAAAGGAAGGGAGGGAAGGAGGGAAGAAGAGAGGGAGGAAACTAAAGTAAAGAGAAAAAATGGCAAATGTTTCTGTAAAGAAAAAAGTTCCCAAAATAAAAGAAGACCTAGGCAACAAGTAGAAGGATTACATTAGAGCCCAGAGAAAACTCACAGGAAATATCAACACAAAGATCTATCTAAAAAAATACAATATTTAAAAGATTAATAGGAAAATCAAATTACCTATAACAGGGGAAAAAATGTTCTTGCTTCTAACATCTCTACTCATGCTTCTACTCATCTCTACTCATAAGTAGAATGGAACAGAATAAAACATAAAAAATTTTCTAGGAAAGCGTAACCTAAGGACTTTATATTCAGCCCCTGTATCATGATGTATAGAAGAAGCAGACAAATAGTTTTGAATGTGAAAAACTCAAGAGTACATTTTTCCCACAAGCCTTTTTCAGTATTCTACCAGAAAACAAACTTCAACCAACTAACAGAAAACTGAAAAAATTATAATGAAACAACTGGTGGTGAGCATCGACTATGTTTATTTTGGAACTAAGATGGAAAACAATATAGAAATTAAAGTGTGCAACATATTAATCATTGTTTTGTGGTATAATGAACTGAAATAACATAACTAAAAACTTTGGGGTAAAGCGGAAGAAGGAATGGAGATAAACTCAATTTTAAGAGCACAAGGAGTGACTAGAGACATTACTCAGACATAAACACAATAGGCATGTAAATATGCTTCAGTATATGAAGGTAAATGATCATAAAATCATAAAATAATGCATTGACTAAAGCTAAATGGTGAGGGAAGGAGTAGGAAATATGTCATTGTTGCCATTGTTCATAGAAGGAAATTAATAATGTCCCAAGATAAAATATTAAAGCTATCTTCAAAAAGATAGCCATTATAACAAAAAATGCAACTCATATTCTGTATTAGAAGTCCACTCTAAATGGGTGCTGTGTGTACAGACATGTGCATAACAAGCATAGGAAGCTAGATAAACAGACCCCATGGGGCAGATTTTTATAGACAAAAAGAGAAGTCTTAATAAAATCATACAGTAGAACTAAAACTAAACATGCCTATTACAAAAATAACAGTAGATGAGCAGAACTGTCATATTAAAATAAGTGTAGTCATCCCTCATTACCCTCAGGGGATTTGTTGCAAGATCCCCTCAACACCAGAATCCAGGAAAATGGCATATATTTGCATATAACCTATGCATATCCTCCTACACACTTTGAATTATCCCTAGAATACTTATAATTCCTAATAAAAATAAATGTGATATAAATAGTTGTTATATTGTTTAGGAAACAATGTCAAGAAACATGTGTGCACATGTTCAGTAGTTATTTTTTCAATAATATTTTCTATCTACAATTGACCACACCCACAGATGCAGAACCTACAGAGAGGGAGGGCCAATTGTACTTTCAGATTTGATCACAAAGCAAAATCCAATTCAATATATTTTACAAGAGATCCTTCCAAATCGACTAATTCAGAGTTGCCAAAATAAAAACTAGTTACCATTTTATCAGTCAAATAAGAAAGCAGAAGCTATTAGTTGAATTGCTGACAAGGCTGAATTTAGTCAGAAGACGTTAAATGAAAAATAAAAACAAGAAGAGTACTTGACAATGTTAAGGGATGCAAATCACAGTATAGTTATACACCAAAAAACATACACTGCTTTCAACCATTCGGTCAATAATTGCATGGTTTGAAAATATACAATTCTGATAAGGCATCTTTTTTACATTCCTGAATAAATTAGAAGCTGTATATATTGTATTTATCAGTGCTTTCTAGATTTTAGTAACAGAAACTCTTCTTAAGCAAACTGAGGCTAAAAGCAACACTTCTTGGAAGACACACACGACTGTGGCCATGATTCAGTAAAAACAAGAACCAAAATTGATATGCTGCCAGCACTAACTTAGTCTCACCTCTTTTCTTCCTTTCTGCAGAGCGCATGCTTCCATGAAGTGAGAAATGGCTGGTGGCAACCTGAGAGCTTCACTTTCCACTACCAGAGAGAAAAGGAAGCACTCTTCTAAAATCCCTGAAAGATTCTGAAGAGTGGCACTCAGTGACCTAGCGTCACTCAGGAGCCACCCTGAGAAGAATCACTCTGAACAGAGGAGTGAGGGGTATTCAAAGATGGCTCTCTCCACTTATTCACTGTGTCCAGTGGTTACAGCAGGAAGACAACTCCCTAATGAAAGCAAACACTTTTGTGGACTGAATAAATAGCAGTTACATTGCAATTTATTTATATTTGATAATATTTTTCAGAGCTAACGATTAAAAATAATCATTTAACAAACAATATATAGAACATCCCTTCAATGTTAATGACTCAATGCAACCAGAGAGCTCATAACAGGAAAAGCACTTTAATAAAAGTTAGTAGAAATAGTAATTGTAATTTTAAAACTAATGAGAAGATGAATTAAAAATCAGTTTACCTCATGAGGTTTTCTTTCCTATACTGAACATGCAATGCTCTCGTGACAGAATGAATGAATCATAAGCTTTTTTTAATAGAAAAGAGTGTTGATGGGTTTGTTGACATACACCTATAATCCCAGAGCTTCAGGAGGCTGAGGAAAGATGACCTCGAGTTCAAAGCTGCCTCAGCAAATTAGTGAGGCCCTAAGGAACTCAGGGAAATCCTATTTTTGAATAAAATATAAGAAAGGGGCTGGGGATGTGGCTCAGTGGTTAAAGCGCCTCTGGGTTCAATCCCCAGTACCAAAAAAATTAAAAAGTGTTTACCTTTACCAATTCTTCCTCACATATTTGGGAAAGGTCACATGGGACAATGATCATACCTTAGGCAAAGTTGTCCACCTTAGGCAAAGTTTTCCTTGAAAGAGTAATGTAAGAGTCATGTTGTCATAGTAACTATGAAAGATGTGAAGATTAAGAATTATCCTCCCTCCCAATTAATATTCCTATGGTATTCTTTATGCCGGACCACAATTTTTTTTTTTTTAGTTTTTATTATGGTTCTGACAGCAAACTACTTTGTTAAAGGATGCAAAGATCTAGGGGTGGTAGAGAAGGGCACACAAACTGAAAGGTATGAGATAGAAGATGATTCCTTAAATCCTAAGAAGAAGGGTCTCAAATACTCCAAGTAGTTTAAATAAGGAGTTGCAATATTGGTACAATTGAAAAAAGGGGTTTCCATGCAACATGAATGGTGTGCAAGTGTCGTGAAGTTAAACATTTTTTCTAGTGTGAAATCTCATTAAGTGATGCCCTGTTATGACTTGGCATATTTCTGCCTCTTTACCTAGTGAGGGAGCCTGAAGAGTGACACCTTTCTAGAACGAATGGCTAAATGCAAAGCAAAGCATTTAGTGTGTCTATTATAGAAGTATTTTTACTTCTCGAGCTATTCTAGATTCTGGTATCCTTGGGTACAGAATTTAGCAGGTAGCAGCCTGCAGTGTAGTTCCATGCTTTTTTTTTTTTTTTTTTTTTTTTTTAAATCCCTCCGTCCTCTGATGCAACCTTGACTTGGTACCAGCAAGGACACTGGGAGGCACAGGGGAAATCTCTGCCCCCCGGATAGTGATAACTTGCAGGAAATTTCATGAGGTTTCTGTCTTGCTGAAAAAAGATGTGAAGGAAGAATTTCTTAAATTATTCTAATTTATTCTAGGTAGAATCCCAGCAACCTAAGCCAAATGATTAAGAGCAAAGAAGACTACTAATACAAAAGACAATGACAGAATGAGTTCTGGCTCCAAGTCACTCTCTCCTGTATTCTCCTACTAGTGCATGAACACAGGATCTACTTACCCAACTACACGCACACATATACATGGAATCATATTCACATGTGTACTTGGGTGTGTGCACATGTTGTGTGCTTATGAATAAAAGTCCTTGATAATGAAAAATCTTTTTTCAAGAGCAAGGTTAATTGTTTTACAGGAAAGGAGAAATTGAAAAATTTTTCTATCTCTTTTCTATTTCTCTATTTCTAAATATATAGCTAAATAACATGAATGTGGAAATAAGCCTTCTATCTCCTAATTTTTTGTGTTTATGTAACAATAAAATTAATTTTCCATCTGCCTCTTTGATGAATGACTTTGGGCTTCACCACTAAGCAAGAATCAATACTTACTTCCAGAGATATTTACTTAAAGTTTGATTAGAAGCAATTGAAAGAGCATAGAAGGCACCTTTTCATCCACTTTATCTGCCTGCTGCCCACATCCCACGACAAAAATCTGTCTTCATTTTTCTTAGAAAATAACCTCCATATTAGCTCTCCTGTGAATTCGAGCCCTCACATTTCCACTTACCTCATTCCACTAAGATTTATGCATCCAGTACACTTAAGCTAAGTGTTTTACAGGCTTATGAACTATTGGCATACTCAATTTATGGAACCAAGGAACTTGGAATCCAAAGAGTTATAATTTAGTCTCAAGGTCATTGACGTTCTCCTGCTGTTTTATTTGTGGTTTTCCCTATTATACTGGTCATATACACCTTCTTGCCAGATTTCTGTCACTATGAAAAATATAAATTTTACAAAAAAGTAAATAAGAAAAAAACTTCATAGATAATTAGGCACCGCTCATATAAGTTCCCCTCAAGAGAATATTCTCATGGCTCCAGAATCTATATGTCAGAGTAGGTTCTTCTGAGAAGCCTAGGAATCCTGGGCTCCTAGAGGTAAAGATAGTGGGTAGAAAGCTGAGAATTTCCATCTTTTTAAAACTAATTTTCCATTTTATTTTATTATTTGAATTTCTTAATAAATTTTAGGAATCACCAAATGTTATATGACACATCATATTTCATTTAGCTTTGGCAATAACCATGGAGATAGATATTATTATTCCTCTTTTACAGATACAGCAATTGTGATAAAGTCCAAAGTCAGTTGTGGCCAGAGTCAGTGGCATAACTGAATTTTGTGGCCTTTTGTTTTTTGTGGCCCTAAGCTCAGGGAAAAAAAAAATGCAATCATATTTTCAAGAAATCTTTCCAAGTGACCCTTTCTTTTCCACTTTCCTATTCCCTTTGGATATTTTAGTCAATTGATAATTAAAATAAATGATGCTGAATGAAATTAAATATCATTCATGATTTCAAAATATATGGAATAAAAATGTGAAAATAAAACAATTACATGAAAGTTGAATAATTGTATAAAATAATAATTCAAAACAACATTTTAAAGTGTCTAAAGAAATTAAGCTTGTCAATAATTACAAAATTAATTACATAGGCAATTAAGGTGCAGGAATTCATATTCAATGTCAAAAGATAGAGTTAACATTTAAGATTCCTTCCATCCTTATTCAAATTCAACTCATTTGTTCAATAAATATTTTTGAGCACCTTCTATGTTTCAGGTAAATAATAGGTAGAGTATAGATAACCATTAATACAAGGTCCTTTCTACAAAGACTTTAAAATCTGAATTAGTCTCTGTGACTTTATAATATAATATGAAAAGTCTTCAGATTGCAGTAAGCAGTCAGACTATTTATGGAGAATTGCTAGAATATAACTACCAATTTTTGTGTATGAATCCAAATCAGTTGCCAGATAAAGCTCCTTCCCTGTGGATAGCTTATCTTTAGCCTAACATTCTTGCATTATTATATTTCACTGTCTTGCTCATGCATCTCTCTCCATCTCTAATGGTCTAAATCCTGCCTATCTTAAGACAGACACAATCAAGCATCTCCTAGCAGTGTACATTCATAACCTTCCTGGAAAGCTATTGATGAACATAACACATAAAGATCTACAGGATGTTTATAAGTTTGACCCTTTTAGGACTTAAGAGGAAATAAAGAAAAATGTGAGATACTATATGCCAGAGTGACAATGTAAAAATAAATACAGTGTAAAAATAAATCATTTATTCTGGTTCTATCATATATACATTTATTTTTAGGTTAAATTATATTTTAACCCACAGGGGAAAGAAATAAATACAGAAAGAAAAATAATTTAAGTAGAGATGTTCTTGCAACTATGCACATAGCTTTGTTGTGAATTGAGTATTCAGGTCCCCCACCACCACAAATTCCTATGTTGAAACCTAGCCCCAAAATGACAATATTAGAATGTAGGGCCTTTGGGAAGTAATTAGGTCATGAGGATGGAGCCCTCATGATGGGATTTAGTGTCCTCATAAGAAGAGAAAGGGCAGTGCTTGCCTACAAACCAGGAAGAAGGCCTTCACCAGAAGTCAAATCAGCAGCACCTTGAGCTTGGACTTATCTGCCTCCAAACTATGAGAAATAAATGTCTGTTATTTCTAAGCTATCCAGTGTATGAGATCCTGTTAAAGCAGACCAAACTAAGGCACCTCTCTCTGTAAGATAGGTTCTGAAGAAAATGTCATTTGGGAGATAATTTTAGTCTCCTTCAACAGACTTCCCTTGAAGCACTTGGGATCATGTTGTGCAGTGATGTGGCTTTTTGAGGATGCTGAACTTAATCAATGAATTCATCTGGTATTTATTCCATCAACAGTGAGCAGGAGAAAATTTGATCTTAGGTGACCTTTATCTTATATTTTAAATCGTTGACTTTATTATTTAAACTCCATATATGATTCAATTCCACAGTATAGCAACATTATGAAAGAATATGTAGTGATTAAAATAATGCATAAAGTGTTTAATGCATAAGTATATGCTATTGGGTAAATTTTCTGTAAGTAAAAATTATGTTCTGTAAGTAAGTTTTTTAAAAAACCACAAAATGAAATATTTATTTGACTATATAAAATAAAAATTAAATTGTTATATCAAAAAAGAGTAAAATTTAAAGGCATACAACTAACTGTAGGGAAAAAAGTAAGTATACACAAAATTAAATCATTATTTCTCTTAAAATATACAGAGTTTTGACAAGTTAATGGTAAAAATTTTGTTCTCTGTTTAAAACTCATGGCAAAAATGGAAATAGGCAATTCACAAAAACATACCTATATATATAAATTATCTCAAAGCACATGGGAATTTAATCATTAATACTAAAAAGATAAATATATTTTAAACTGAGAAAACTAAAAGACTTATTTCCAAATGATATTTCACATGGTTTGTGAGGGCATGCACAGGATCACATGCAACCCTGGCTGGTAGAAATGTGGTTTTTGAGGTCGATTTTTCAAGAAGTAGAAAAGTTAAATGATTGGATTTGCTTTTAAAAGGATCTGATCTTCAATTTTTTAAAATTTTGAAATCACCATACAGGCTGCAAAGTGAAGATTGGAATAAGTCCTTTGGATGGAGGAAGCCAAAGGACCAGGAGGGAAAGAGAAGCAGGGAGCGCATGTAAAAATGCAGTCCACGGATGAGGACTGCTTACCCCTGGGTGATCAATGGAGGGATGAGAAGAGCTTCTATTCCGGCTATATTCTCAAATGAGTGTCTGCAAGACTGTGGAAGTATCTATATGTTCAGATAGTAAAAGGAAGGAGTCTCCAAGGATTAGGCACTGAAGAAATGGAAGAATCAAATAAGCACTTACTACATTGATAGAGACTTGGGATGGAATAGATATTTTATCAATTTATTAAAATTTATGTTTGAATATTTATACATGCAAATATATTTGTGAAAACATATCAAAAAGTTATTTTTAACATAAATAGTAAGGCTTCTTTTTTTTAGCATGTGTAAGTTGAAAATCTCTTAACTAAAATGCTTAGAACCGTTTCAGATTTCGAATTTTTTGTTTTGTATTTTGGAATATTTGTACATACATAATGAAATAGCTTGGGGAATGAAACATAAATCTAAATATGAAATTCATTTATGTTTAATATAAATCTTATACACATAGCCTGGAGATAACTTCATATAATATTTTTACTAATTTTGCTCATGAAACAGTTTCATGCTATGAATTTTCCACTTGTAACATCATGTGGCAGTCAAAGATATTGAATTTTACAGCATTTTGAATTTCGAATCTTTGAATTAAGGATGTTCGAGCCATAAGCACACAAATAAAAATGTACAATCAATAATGTCAAAATGTTAATGAATGTTTACTTGGGTGATGGAATTTTAAATATTTTTCTCTTTTTTGGTGCTACGTATTTTCTGAGTTGTTTTCATAAATTGTTTCACAATTTTGGTAAATTTTATATAAATGGAATTTAAAAAGGACACTGGAACCCAGGGGATGACAATCATGCAATTCTATATATATAGATGGTCAGAAAAAGAAGATATTCTGAAACTTTCCCTGTGCCGAATGAGAGGAAGGGAGAAGTCAGTTATGACTCAGGGTTTTGTTAGATACATTGGAAAAATTTATCAAGTTTGTGATCTATTTCAGAAAACTAAGGTGACATTGACTGAGATTGGGAGGACAGGGCAGGTTTAGGAGTGAGAATGAAGACCATCAGATCCTACTCTAATTAGGTTTAGTCTGAAGTGCCAATTAAACAGCAGAGTGGGGATACTGAGTAAGTTTTTGGACATATAATTCTGGGATTCAGATGTGAGGTCCTAGTTAAAGAAAAAAATCGGGTGGTTTTAAAGGATAGATGAATTAAAAGCCAAGGAAACAGTTCTGAGGATTGAGTCAGGAGCATTCCAAGATTGATAGGTCAAAGACATGGTAGGTGGGGAGAACCAGGAAAAGAGGCTGAGGTGGAATGACTTGCAAGGCAGAAGGTAACCTAGGAGAACATGGTGTCGTGGAAGCCAATGTAAGAAAGTTTCAGGAGAGCAAGTGATTGACTCTGCCTAATGCAGTTAGGTTAAATCAGATGAGGTCAGAACACTGCCCCCTCAGACGTAGCCACCTGGAAGTTTCTTGTGGCCTTAGAAAGAGCTGTTTTGGTGGAGTGATGAAACCAAAGCCATTAAGATAAGCCTTAGAGAGAAGGGGGACTTTCTATAAAATAATTGGATTTTTCCACTTCAGAAATATCAAGATCATGACAGACAGACATGATTAAAGTAAAGTAGATTAAAGGAATCGGGTAAGTAAATGCGAAAGGTGATGCCCAACTTGAAAGTACTTTATTTTTTTTAGCTAAATTAGAAAGACAACTGGTGAAATTTAAATGAGTTCTCTAGATTAGCTCATACTAATTTTATCACTGTCAGTATCTTGATTTTGGTAATTGTGATGTGGTGTGGAAAAAGTGGTCTTTGGTGTTAGAAATGAATGCTAAAGTGCTTATGATAAGAAGACATCATACCAGCAACTGTCTATCAAATGGTTCAGAGAGAAAAATAACGTTAATATGGTAAATATTAATATTTGAGTAATTTTCTGAAAATTGTCCTACTTTTCCAACTTCTCCATGAGTTTGAAGCTATTTCAAAATAAAAATGACATCAAATAAAATATTAAAAAGTAAAAGAGAGAGAGAGTGTGTGAGTAGGGAATGGGGAGGAGAGAGGAGGACTCTTTGACTGACAGGTACATCTCCTTTTCTCTTTCATAACTTTCCAGTTAGTGTATTCTCTAATAGGTTAAGCATTCTCTCAAAGGTATTTCTTTCTCCAGTTAAGTTACTGGATTCTTTCTTTCCTTGTTTTACTTTTCCATTCCTTTTGATTTGAAAGTAATGCTAAAGTGTATGTTTAAAAACAAAATCCAGTACTTTTTGGATCTTTTGAGCAAGACTGATTTCTAAATGATATGTTTTAAATCTAAGTTTTTAAAGTTACCTTCTTACTCTTTGAGTTTACAATAAACTTATTGGATTTTTCTCTTCTTCAATCTAAATGAATTGCATATTCTCTATATAATCAGGCCTTCATTGCTTTGTATTTGCTCATTAATAAAATCCTTGCTCTTGTTTTAGTGAAATCATTCTCAGTGATACTGAAATCTAAAGCCGTGGTCATAGTCCATGAAATGAACAAAGCCAAAGCCACTTGATAATAATTTAGGGGGAGGGGAGAGGATTCCTAATTTTACAGAAGCCACTTAAATCGAAGAGTTTATCATAGCAGCAGCCTTTTCCTCTGCCACTGAACCCTAAAAATATGGCTGTAGTGTTTGAGAAAAGAATTTGTAATGATTTTTTAAAAAATGAAAAGAGATGTCAGGAGGAGTCTAAAGGAAGCTGAGTTTCCTTCTAAAAGAAATTAGTCTATTAGCAAATAGTAACTAATAGTGACTCCAAACAGGAGATTACTATCAAATCTGAGTGCTAAGATGACAATTCTGATGACAGTGTGGAGAACAGTTTGGAGAAGTTTTAGGTCAGGGACACTCACTGAAATTTTAGTGCAGAAAACTGGGTGTAGTTCATAGGGAGGAAAGGGCATCTGGGGTGAAGAAATAATGAAGGGGAGAGAAGTGGATGACCTTGATCCATGAGACTAGACAATAAATGATTGTCCTTCACAACAGAATGAAAACCAGGCTCCATTACATTAATTTGCTAATGTCTTTCCCTGCTGCATATATTAGCCTCGTTACCATATTTATTCACAATAATGTATGCACATGGGTATGCAGATGTCTTGTTCCTTTCTCATTTAGAGGTGATCTCTCATCTGTCTCTCCTGTCATAGGGAACCCTCCCATAGGACTGAGTCCTAAGCATGAAATCCTTTAACACTTGAACTTTCAATCTTCACAAGCCTTTCAAAGATTTTACTTCTCCATATATTCCTCCAGCAATCCAGATAGTCTGGAACGAAAGCTAGAAAGATTCCATTTTTCCTCATACAGAGAGTAGAAAGAACATAATTGAAACTGGGTCAAAATTGCTTCTATTAGTTTTGGTTTCCTTTTTATAAAATAGTGTGGGTCATGGATATCTGAGAGGCTTATTGAGAATATTAACTGAAACGATTTGTAAAATGCTCAAAATCATAAATAGCACATAAAATCCACTGAATATGTGTTATTCAGATGTAATAATAGTAAGAGCAGTAGTTAAATTTATATTAACACTGTTAATACCTTTTAGAATCCTTAATTATCATATATATTTATAAAATAAAGTTCTATCACTATACTGATCTTTCATTCTAAAGCAATTGAAAATTTGCTAAGATAAAGAGAATGGTCAAATAATTTTGTGAAGACTGTCTCATTTTAGTTAGCACATGGATGGTTTAACCTATTAGCAAAAGAGCACATTCTGATACTTAGAGAGGGGAAAAGAGTTTTTTCCCTACATGCTGAGGCTCAGTTGCTGAGCCAGAAAATGAAAATGACAAAAAAATTAACAACAAAAAAGCACACGAACTTTATTTAATGTTAATATTTTTACATGTACATGGAGTCCTTCATGTATAAGAAATGAAGACTCAACAAAACAAGTAAGCCTGAGAGCTTATTTGCATACCATTTTAACAGAAGATGAGGAAATGCAGAGAAATGACAAGACAACAGAAAAAGGAGTTTGAGTTAGGAATGATAAATTGTGGATGAGTGCCCAGGAAAATATGGGGGAAACTAAAGAAACATAAGGATTATTTTACTAATTATGTTCATACAGATTCATTTCTATGTCAACTCTGTTTTCAATAAAAATATTCTCCTCTTTCTGGTACAGAAAGGGCATCTTTCTCATGGGAAATTTTATGCCTGGTTTGGAGTAGAAAGGGGAAGTAAGAGGACCCTTTCTGCATCAACTATTTCTCATTTGCCCTCAGTTCAAAATACTCATTATGCTAAAGTGGCATATTGCGGGTGGCATGTTCTGATCCCTTTTGTTCTCATCTGGATGAAGTCAGAAGAAACACAATGAAGGTGTGAGGTGCTTACATATACTAGTTTCTAGTATTTTCTAATGTTCGCAATTATTACACTTAACCATAAACTGATGCCAACCACACTTCATGGATTCTGGAATAATAAACTAACATATTAGAACAGAAATTTACTCACTGGCAACACCTAAGGTACAAGCCTGACTTAGAGAGATGACGAGAATCCCTTCCCACTAGTTCCCAAAACTTCCCAATATAATAACATAATCTGCAGCCACACCTGATATATATGATCCTCTACTTATCTTATTTTATGTTCTTTTTTATGTTCTTTAACATTTAACCTTAAAGATGGATGAATAGGTGTTTTGACATCTTGGCACTCCATTCCAAATTTCAGACTTCCTGAACTTGTATTTATTTCTCTTCAAATTCATGTTACCTTTTATATTTATTTATAAAAGGGATTCAGGAACACTGTGTGTGTGTGTGTGTGTGTGTGTGTGTGTGTCTGTGTGCGTGTGCAGTTGGCATTCTAAGTCAACTAACTAGAAAGAAGAGGAACAAGGGAAAGATAACTGAACAGGCTTTCAAAGGCATTTTGCCTCAGGAAGTTTGTTCCAAGAGAAGAAAGGAGAGAACATCATTTGAAAATTATCTGTCTCTCTCTGAGTTCACTACTATTTTATTTTAAATTTAAATCTCTTTAAAATTATTAGTATTTTAAGTACACAAACATCTATAGATAAGTCAAAAACACTATTAGGGGAAAAAATGTTCATTTTTTTCATAAAGAAGTGTCTCTATCTGTTCTATAGAGATTCAACTTTGGCCCTAATCTTAAGAAGGCTAGATTAAGGGATAGGACATGCTGGTACGGTTGGCAGTCAGGTCTAGTGAAGAGGGTTGATTCCACAAACCAGTAGAAAATTGTTGATCTGGGAGGGGTTAGGTTCTCAGGAAAAATTGAGATTATCCCTGGGAGAGTAGCTCTTTCCTATCTTGAAAGCAATTTGTACTGGGTCATCCATCCTGGGAGCAAGTAATGAAAGAAAAAGCCAAGCTACGGTACCCCTAAAAGCAGGCATTCACAGATGAGCATCATTCTAGGGGGTACTTGTGACATTATATATGGTAGTTTTAATCTTAAAGGGAAGAATGGATAGAGTATATAAACATCCTTGGGGGATATGTGGTTAGAATTCTAGAACTTCGGCAATATCAGACTAGGAACATAACTTTAAAAAAATCAATATTCAAAGTAATGAAGACCATAAAACTGGAACAGGTTGCTATAAAAAGGAATATTCAGAGAACTCAGAAAGAGATTCTAGGAATTTAATGTAGGATAGAAGAACCACAAAGCCCAAGTTTGGAAAATAATGATGAAGAAAAACGAGAAAGAAGTATAAAAGCTACAGGGTGGGTGGGCAAACAAAGAAGAGGATAGAAAAGATAAACAAAAAAGTTAAATGGCATCCAGTGAATATCAGCATCCAAATAAAAGTCCCCAGAAAAGAAAACAAGTAACAGAAAATCACCAGGAGAGAAATAAAGATTTCACTCATCAATAATTGCTTTGATTATTTAAATATAATAAATTCCTGTACAATGAATAAAAATATTAGATGTAACATGCAAAAATGTCAGAATACTAGTAACAGATATGATTTTACAGTAAGAAACAAAACAGAATTTATGTAAAACTTAAAAATTTGAACAAACTTAACAACTGTGATAAAGTAAAAGATAGTAATGCTATTTCCTTCAAAATTTTGAAAGGAACATGATTTTCCACATAGAATTTTAATCTCAATCAAACCTGTAATTATAAGGATAAAATATTTTCTAACATATAAGGTGATTAAAAATAAACAGTTAAAGCCAGGCGGAGTGGCGCACGCCTGTAATCCTAGCACTTGAGAGGATGAGGCAGGAGGATCACGAGTTCAAAGCCAGTCTCAGCTACTGAGCAAGGCCCTAAGCAACTCAGTGAGACCTTGTCTCTAAATAAAATACAAAATAGGGCTGAGGATGTGGCTCAGTGGTCGAGTGCCCCTGGGTTCAATCCCCAGTTCCAATAAATAAATAAATAAATAAATAAATAAATAAATAGACAGACAGACAGACAGACGTGGTTTTTTTCCCCCTCAGAAAGGTATTAGAAGATCTGATATATCAAAACTTGAGCATAAACCAAGAAATGAAGAGACATCCAATTCAGGAAATGAGATGAAGGAATTTTCCAAAGATAACACCAAGCAAAGGCCAGTTTGTCCAGATTGAAACAGTCATAGAGATAGAACAGGTGTTTTGGTTTTGTTTTGTTTTATTCAAACAGAAGAAACTAATAAAAATACCTAATGTACGTGACAATTTTGAGAGAATAAACAACTTGGGAGAGAGGTTGAGGTTGAATTAGTGACAACTACATTCAAAACTAAGAAAATCAAAACCATAAATATTAAAATCAACATAATATGATCCTTGACTCAACTGTGAGTAGTATTCCATAGTCAATATAATATATACACTCATGCTGATCATGGAAATTATCATGGAAATGCAATATGTGGTGATGGGAATAAAGACTTAGGGTTGGAACAGGGACGAAGGATGAAAGATAACTATTTCTTAAAAGGAAGCAAGTAGATATATTAGTTTTCTGCTCCTGTATATGAAATTATTATAAACTTGCCATTTCTATCTCTCATGGAATTACCCAATTTCTGCATAAAAATTACAAAAATATTTTTTGTCATGCAGTTCTGTGCATAAGAAGTAAGGAAACACTGTAGCTGGGTACTCAGTTTGGGGTGTCCCAAAGCTGAAATCAAGTTGTAAACTGTGTGCTACATTCTTATGTAAAGGCTGGACTATAGAAGGATGCACTTCTAAGCTCTCTCAAGTGGTTGAAAGAATTCATTTTCTCCCAGCTATAGAATTTGATTCTTCAAATACAGTGAGAGTGTTGGAGTGGAGTGATGAAAAGAAGAAAGGAAAAAAAAAAGAAAAAAGAAAAAGGAAAGAGTGGAGAGATGCTCAATTTCTTACCTCCAGATTTTCATTTAAAAGATTTTACTGATAAGGTCAGTTCCACTCAGGTTAGTCTTCTGAACAATTTAAAGATAACTGAATAGAAGTCCTAATCACACAGCAAAATTCCTTCACCTTTGCCATATCATGTAACATAATCACAGGAGTGATACTCCGTAAGCTTTCCCATTTCAATTGTTTAGAAGCAAGTTGTATAACCTTCCCAAACTCAAGAGGATGGGGGTATGGTCATGATAGAATGTGAATCATGAGTACCCTCTTAAAATTCATCCTACCACAATAAGTAATCCCTAAAACTGAAACCTCAAGAAATTGTAATTAAATGTATGTCTGTTTAAATACGTAGACAGTATCTGTAGAATGCACTAAAATATATGAAAGCAATTGCCACTCTACAGCAGTACACAGAGCAGAGATAATTAATTTTATAATTATTTGGTTCTTATTAAACTACATGCATGTATATGCTGTTTCATTTTAATTGGATTTTATTTTTATCAAATAATTGTAACATAGTGCTATATAAAGGATATTTAAATTTTTCCCAAATAATATGAAAGGAATGGAAGCAGAAAACTTGGGCTAGAAAGCAGTTCCTGAGAAAAGATCTGAGTGTTCTTCTTGACTGCAAACTCTAAATTAGTCAATAATACATATTACTGCTATTCAAAACATCAGATGCAATCTCAGCTTCCCATTCATAGAAATATGAATAAGCAGGGAAAAGAGTTATCTTACATAAAATTTCACTGAAAATTCCATATTTGAAGTAGTATTCATTTCTAGGTACCTACTTTAACTCTGTTTTTCTATTATTATAACATTTATGGTATGTTTTATTATGGAATCAATATATAGTCTCTACAGAAAACTTCAAAGAACAGAGAAAGCAATCTGCAATCTCAATACTTGAAAACAAGTACACTCATTTTTGTGCTGATCTTTTTATTTTTAGTTTTTCCTCTACATCTCTACAAATTTATATTGTGTACATATCATACTATATACACATACTTTCAATGATGCTTTTTGAATTTAATAGTATATTATAGAATACTTCAGTTTCCAACCAAGATGAAGAAACAAAGACTAAGTAAATCCTCACTTCTAAAAAAATAAAAATAAAAATAAGACAACAGACATGGAACAATAGATCTCATAGTCTATATCAGTCCAGGAGGGAGGATTCAGGAGGGCAGGAGACAAATGCTGCAGGCCCTGTCACTGACTGCCCTACTGGGTATCAGAGAGGTTCAGAGCCAAGGCAGAGGATGGCAAACCCAGGCTGGACCAGGCAGTACAGTACCTAGTAGTCAATACCAGTTGAACTGTAGATATAACACTAAATGGTGATATTAAATTTCTTTAATTCCTTAGAAGTATAGGGCTATTTCATTGTATGAAAATTTACGAAATTATGCCCTTATGGTCTGTCCAAGTTTTGAAATACTTCCATTAAAGTAGTCTATATTTTGAAATGTTTTTCTTTCTTCCTTGCTACCTTTCTTTGTTTTTGTGAAATGTTAAATTTTATGATTTTTGTTACTATACTAAGAGAATATTTCTTCTTATATTTTTCTAATTCACATCTGTAAAAAGATACTGAGTTTTAAAAAAGTAATTTTGAAATTAGCATTTTCCTAAACTGTCTGCTTCTAATCTTTTTCACTAGAATCTTTTGGGATTCCCACGTGTGCTACCAAATGAATGATTTTGGTGGGTTGCTTTGTTTCTAGCACCTATTGTTCTTGCCGTTTTGCTCTTGGCAGATACATCATCTAAAAGACTGTGGTAAATGATAATAGTGAAATCAGACATTCTGCTTACTCATCCCTTGAATGAGCTCTTCCAATTCAACTCCAAACTAAAATGCTGACTAGTTTTAAATATATATTAGTCAGGTTAAGGATCTTCTTTCTATTTTAATAAAATAAAATCAGAAATACATGTTGAGTATTGTCACATGCTTCATAGTATTTATCACAAAACTTTCCATTTTCCTCTTTTGGTAAAGGACTATGCATATTATTTTAATTGCTTTTTAAGCAATTCATCCCTACATTCCTGAATAAATGTCATTTTGTTTTATTATATTGCTATTCTGCAAGATGAAATCTGGTAGGATGTTACTTAGTATTTAAGCATCCTTATTCTGTAGTTTGCTATTTCTGTGATTTCCTAATCAGATTAAAGATGCAGGGTAATTTCTTGGACATAGAGGTGGAACTTTAATTTCATTCTCTAGAAAAATAGGCAATATCTGGTCTTTGGGAATTGGTAAGAATTTCCCATGAATGCTTTGGATCTAAAACTCCAGTTAATCAGATGAAAGGTTTGGAGAATGTGTTCTTTTGGGAAACCAGCTCTGTCATGTTCTGGGGGTTCTGAATCCACTTGGTTGAATTAATTGGGAGACAAATTTCAACTCAACCTATGATATCTTCTTTATAATTAGAATATTCCTAAAGTGGTAAGAGAGTTTCACTGAGCAATAAATTACTCTTCACTGAACAAGAGATGCTGAATGACAGAGTTTATATATAACCTCTTTTTGCGTTTATCTCCTTTAGTACCATTCAAATATCTTCCTCATCTACAACTTCTTCTGTCATAAGATTTCAAAGAACCATTTCTCCTGAAGGGCCTTATGCCCCAAGGTCACAGCAGGACCTGGGTCATCCTTATTTTAGCAATCCCAGATGTGGTCGAAGATGAAAAATCAAAAAACCCAGGATAACAAAGTTCACCAGCAGGGAGACTAGGAACCCTGAACTACAAAATTAGTCTGAAGGTTGTTGATGTCAAAGAATGAGCTCCTTGGATGCCAAGATTGAAGATACGCTGGGGCAGGCAGGAAATGGGACACTCAAAACAGAGCTTCAACTCAGCTCCAAGAGGGAAAAAGTAAAATGTAAGATGTTATGGTTAATTTGAATTGTCAACTTGTTTGGATTAAGAAATATGGAATATTGAGAGACTTCTGGGTGTGTCAATGAGGGTATGTCTAGGAATGATTGGCATGAGGGATAGCAAATTGAGGTGGAGACCCTCCCTAAGCATGGGGAGAAGCATTCAGAAGGTTGGAGGCTTGGATGGAATAAAAGTTGAAAGAACAAGGCAGCAGCACTAGATGCAAGCTCAATTGTTCTCCAAAGAGTTCTAGATTGCTGCTACAATCACCTGAAGACATCAGACTCTCACTCCTTCACTCTTCCAAAGCAGTCTTTGTCAGTGATTATCCAAGGAGTTTCCAGGAGCTTTCAGTTTTTGATTGGGGTAGTATCATTGATCCCTCTTGTTCTGAGGCATCAACCTCTTGGACTGCACAGCTACTGATTCCTCCAGCTCTCTAGCCTATAGATGGTCATCGTGAACTGTCCAACTTCTGATTGTGTAAGCCAATCTAATAAATCCCTGTTTATAATCATACTTCCTGCTGATTCCATTCCTCTAGAGAACCCTGACTAATACAAAAGATCAACAAAGCCCTCTTCAGACTAATGTTACATGCTATCTTAAGCTAAGGGCCTCCCAGTCAAACATTTAGTAATACAGAATGCTGCATTCTATGCCAATGTAAAGACAGCAGTTACACCACAGAGATCCTGAAAAGTACTCAAAGCAATGAGAGCTGATCATGAATAGGACCTGTAGAACATGGGACTGCACTTCTCATTGGGTTGATTGTCTATTCAGCTTGGAGCTCAATGGAAAATCAGAAGTCCTTTCTTACTTGGTCTTTTGCCCTTTTTTTCTTTTATACCAACTCTCTCAGAGCTTCCAACCTTTATCCTGCTTCAGCCCCTAAAATCTCATTCTGTGGAATCTCCTAATCCTCTTTGCTTGAGCCCTGCATCACTGATTCTTACTCTACTTAAGAGGACTCAATTGTTCAGCATATAGCATAAATAATATAAACCTTTTTTCTTTTCTTTTTTTTTTTTTGTGGTGGTGGGGTGCTGTGTGTACCGAGGATCATTCAAGGACCTCACACATATGCAAAGCATGAAGTCTATCACTGGGCTACATCCCCAGGTTCAATCTCTGTTTTTTTCTAAAACTGATTGCCTCTCACAACAAACTTTGTTGTGTTGTTATATTATACAAAATCCTCTTCACTAGTGATGAGGATAAACAAATATGAGGGCACCTCTTTATGCAATTATAGCATTTGATGTCTTCACCCTACTTTAGCTACTCTTTGAACTTGCTAATTTGAATTCTTTCACACACAGTGCTTGTGAGAAAATTACTTTAATAAAATGACAAAAGAAAATTTTAAAAAGGGAGAGAGAGAACATTTGCATCCTATATCTAGTCATAACTCATCTTAATGGTACTGTGTTACCCATACCTTGAAATGCAATGAAAAAAGTACCATCATCATTCTCACCCAAACCATAATAGCTCCTAAAAACAAGCAAAAACCAGAGAGAAACAATATAAGCCACAGCAATATGTTTTCTTGGTTTATTAATATAACATGGTAATTAGGATAATTGGCAGCTTTCCACACATTTATTTACATTATGTTGAGGGAAATGAGAGGGGGAGGGGGTGGGGGTATGAAAAATGGTAGAATAAGAGAGACATCATTACCTTATGTACATGTATGATTAGCAATAATGATATGACTGTATACCTTGCACAACGATAGAAATGAAAATTTGTACCCCATATGTGTACAATGAATCAAAATGAAGTCTGTAAAAAAAATAAATAAAAAAGAAAAGCATTAACAAATAGCGCTGCTGTTCTCTGTCTATACTACAATTCAAAAGCATTTGTATCCTTTCAGTCACCTTCCCCCAGCACCTTAACCAACTAAAATCCTGATTTAATTGAATCAATTTAGAGTTTAATAACTATTATCTTCTTGAGTTTTCCTATGAAGTTCCTCCCTTTTCTGATCAAGAAAAAATCAAAAATTAAATATTCTGTACATAGAAATAGCCTAAGAACTGTATACCACATGCTACCAAGAACTCCTCTACTCTGGGGTCATTACTTCAATAGTGGAAGAAAAATAAAAACAAACTACCACTATAATTTTTCTTTGAATTCCAAGCATTACATGCTTCTTATTCAGGAACACTATCCAATTTTTCCAAAGGTTATAATTCATGGATGAAGAAGATAAAATCCACTAAAAGTAATCAAAAACAAAAAAACAAACAAACAAAAAACCCTACATGTGAAAAACCCTACATGTGAAAAACTGGTCAAGAAGTTTGATGGCTTCTCACTTTGGAAATTCTGTGTATGAATGTCTTGGTCTTAATATTGCATGTTAACACAAAGGTAGAGAGGAATCAAATTTAAATCTATTTCATGGCAGGACTACCAGCACAATAAAATTTAATGGCTATCTTTAAAGGTTTGATATGAGTCATTCTTGAAAAAAAATTTTCAATTTATTTTTCAACCTTCTATCTAAAAGACAGAGAGGAAAACCCACTCTGTCCTCAAAAATCAAGGAAAGAAGTTTAATAGGCAGAGCACTTGTCATTTGACCAAAAAACCCCTCATATTTCTACCAGAGTCAAGATAGAAAAGATCAATTCAGTCTTTTAAAGAAGCAATGACTCAGAAAAACCAATCACATCAGGATAGGGCCTGCTGTTTAAACTGCTTAGATTTTACAAGGTGCTATTAGGTATACTTAAAGTTGATTGGCCTATAAATTGAAAAAAAAAAAAAAATCCCTTGCCGTGGCTCCACAAAGGAAGATATTTCTGAGAGTTTTAGAAGGCTTTCTCTTGGAAAGTGATGAGGAAATTGCACTTCAGTTCTATTTCTTCAATCCTTTCTACTCCCAGTTTTGGTTAGCTCTTGTTTCTTTCTTCATCTAGGAAAAGATAATTCGATTTATCACTATTAGTTTTTAAATTTAACAGATCTATACAGCACAGCGCCCTTTCATTGCGGCCATTGTTTGGTAGAACTTTTCCATGTAGGGCGGTTCCCTTTGGCTACAGAGCACCTGGTGTGTCAAATGTCCCACCCTCCAGGATAAATGGAGCAATGTAAGAATGAAATCAGGCTTTCGCCCTAAGTTTTAAAGTCTGAATACAATTAAAATGCATGCAGTATACCAAATAAGACTTCAAAACAAAGAGATTTTTTGGAGAAATAGTTTAACATAGCAATTTAAAGTTCAGGCTTTGAAATCAGAAAGGTCTAAATCTAAATTCTCTTTCTACAATTTGTAGCCAAAGTTTCTTCATCTGTGACATGCAGATAATAATACTAACACTAGTTTTGTTGAAAGACATTGATAACATAGCAAATGTAAAACATTGAGCTTAGTGCTTGGCATACAGGAATTTCAATAAATGCTTTTATGGCCAAAGCAAACCATCAAGAGACTGTCATTCTCCTCTGGATAGGACAAGACGGCAACTGCTGGAGACGTCTGATCCTTTCAAAGCCATCCTGCACTTTTCAAACATAGGCTTCTTCTTTAATTTTGACATCAGATTCCACCCAGATCTCAACCTGCACAAGGCCACATACCTTACAAAAATGAGCATTCTAACTCCACCATCCTTGGCAACCAGGTGCCATACTCTGGAATCTGCTCTCTTTAAGTCTTAACAAGCTCTCTGGATACCTGCAGTGAAGATACTTCACAAGTATGTCTGAAAATCAGTATCAGGTTTATTTCTGATCATCATTTCAGTGCCCCCACCCACCTTCCTACCATATTATTCTCATTCCCTGCTATTTATGCATTAACCCAATTACTCTCTTCCAAATATTTTCATAGCACTGGCTGAAGATATGTACATTCCTATTTTTTTTTTCATTCAGCCATTTACATTTACATCCTGAACTCTCATTCATACTAAATCATGGCTTGAAATTTCTCTCCTTCTACATGGTATGAGGAAACACATGAATAAAGAAAGACCATAATGCGGTTTCCAAGATTTCCATCATCCCGAGTGTTTTCCATTTCCATCTACATGACCAATTTGGTAAAATACTTTTACTATTGCATGAACTCTTCTCCATTTGCCTTCTGTGCACTAACTGGAACCCAGATTTTCTGGTTACTTTTTCCTCATATTCTTTGTATTCCACAATGTTGCCTGTTCCCAAAAATAGTAATTGAATAAAATCATATATGCTGAGTAACTAGTTCTGCTTCTGGCATGTTAACCAGTGCCTAATAAATCGTAGCTGACTTCTCTTCAGTGTCAGTTTTAATAGGCAAAGTTAGGCAAAAAGATGGCTATTTTTCTTTCTTCACAGAAATTTTAAATGTATCTTGAAATGACACTACTCAAGTGCCATCCATATGTTATGTGGGAAATCATAAATGTGTCAACAAATACAAAATATTCACAGTAAAACCATTGTTAATGATTTATAGATGTAAAGTATATGCACATGCTGCTTTTCCTTTATGAAAGTAACTTCCTTAGGTTTAAAAGTAATCTGATTATGCAAGAGTTTCAAACAAGACTTCCATGTTTACCTTTGCCAGTGAGATGCTTTTCACTAAGAGTCATTCTTGGAGATCAAATACGGTGTTTGGATATGATTTGTATTTGTTTCTTTAAAAAGAAAAATGGATTTATAATTTTGACTTGTAAAACCTAGTTAGAAATATCCTTAAAAGGTCATCTAGAATTGCTGTGTTCCAAAGTGGCAAGCACATGCTCTTCAAAATCAAAGAGCTATACCAGTATCAGTAACTTATTTTTTCCCAAAATCTTCCAGTAAATTATTTTAGTAGAAAGGAAAATGTCTAATTTCTACTCTCTGGTATGATCTTAATCTTCATATGAAGAGCACAAAGATGACAGTATCACCATCTCTCAAGGGAAGGTAAATGTCAGTTGTACTCAGCCCAGAATTATATTATTTTGGCCTTCTTTGATTTCATTAATCAAAACTGAAACATGTATTGACATGGTATTATAAAAGAAAATGTTTAGGGAAAATATTAGCAAATTGGAAATTCCCAACATATTGCTATATGTTTAAATGTCTCACCAGAGAATTAATTATCTGGAATGCATGTTATTATGATTTGTTTTTATGTTCTTGTTTTCTATTCATCTCATATTGATCAATTGATATTTCTCAGTCTTTGAAAGGTTTTTTCCTGCTCCTGTTCAAAGAATGAGAAAACAAACAATAATTCACCTCTTTTCTTATCTTTGCTCCCTAACTAAAGTAGATTTTTTTTTAAATTGTTTTTAGAGAACTTGTTTCTGCTTGCTAACTTCTACCTAAATGCAATGTGGATTTTGATCTCTACTTAACAAGGCTTATATAAGGATGTAAGGATGTATTCATAGGTTAAAAAAGCAATTGAATGTTCATGATTGACTTCTAATGACATGAACTCAGGGGTATCATTGATTCCTTTTTTTCCATAAGCCCTGGACCATCTTCAGTGACCACTGAAACCTATGTTAATACACCATATTCATTATACTTCTATTTCAAAACATGGTTTTGTGACTGTTGAAATACTACATGTTGATAAATGGAATAAAAGTTGAATGTGTTATTTTTCTTAAGGTCTAATAGCAATTAAACAAAAACTACTACAGTAATTTTAATTATTTACAGTTATGAATTGGATGTCCTACATCCTACATAGGAAGTTAATATTGCTAGGAAATAAAGTCCCTATTACAGTGAATTCTTAACTTTTAATAGCTTCAAGGAGTAATAAAAATGTTCAGTGAAAAATAACCAAGACAAATTTAACTAGTTTTCTACACAGTTCTTATCTTCCTATAGCCCCTAAGAAACTCAGGTAATCTATTTGGACTTAGTTACCTAATAGGTAATGCATAAAGAAAAATTCTACAACAGTTTACAGAGGATAAAATGAAGCTTGAGAGAAAATTTATGAATGCTTCCCAATATCCAGAAGTAATTGAGCAACATTTTCTTACTTTTATTCTGCTTTAGTTTAAGTTTTTTCGAAAAAGGAATTGGTCAAACTGGGAATCACATAGTGAAAAACAAGTATGTAGAAGATATTCTTTATGATATTAGCTTCTATTCATTCATCACATGCTAATTCTAGTATGTACCATTGCACAAATGGTCCCACCAGATGACATTGTTAAGATGTACTTCACTGTTTGATCTATTATATTTATGCATATATATTGGAGAAATAATGGCTGAACAATCTTAAGTTATTTATTAATAAAACTCATTTATTCTCCCTTTCTCTTTTTTGATTTCACATATTTCTATCATTTTTAAGATTACATTCCACATTGACTTCAAAGACAGTGATGGTCATGTAATAAGGAAATCACTTAGTAATATCATTAGTTCAAAGGGCTCTTTTCACTAACTAACTCTGGAAATCATTACGATGTACTTAACATAAAATAAGATTTATCTACTGACTTGTAACATATAATAAAAATCAAAACACAGGAACTAATTGGAGATTGCTTATTAAGATTATCAGAAGCAGGGGAATATGAAAACTTCCTGTGAGAATTATATTCATAAGACTTGAATATTATTAAGAAAGCAGAATGTAAGGGAAAAGAGAAATTACTTATATTACACAGAATAAAACTGAAAAAAAAATTGTAAAGAAGAGCGGAGATAGTTAGCTGTCCAAGTCTTTACATTGGCATGCTCCCAAAGTCTATTTTACTGGCCAGAAGATTTACTCAAATAAAAATAATGTCATTTTTGTTTATTCATTTGTTTGTTCATTAGCTTTTAGTAGTTAGTAAGCAACAGTTTCCCAGAGAAGATTGAGATTTAGAATAGCACTTCATAAAGTGTGGGCCTGCAGATGTGTCATTCAAAAACTATGTTACTAATCAGGAACAAGCTTGGTTAGAAATATAGAACTGGTGTTCATGGAAATTTGGCTGGATTATTTTGTCTGCTGAGGAAAAAGAAAATAGGACTTATATTTTGAATTATTTTCTCATTTCATTTGTCCAGTAATTAATTTTTTATTATTTATTTAAAATATTAATTCAAAGTGGAAGGAAAAGTTGGAGAGAAACTGGTCGTCTATCACAGATTATTTTAAAGGCACTGGTATATACTTGATACTCCTATCTTCAGGATAGTATGGGTTTTTCTTCTTTACATAATTATGACTACAAGTAGGAGTCCCTTCTTTTAGATGCCACATCCTTTTATAATATTGGACAGAAGCATGGAGAGATTCTATTTTATTCTGAATTCATGTAGCTGACAATGAGATTTTATATTAGCCTATGCCTTTTTCATTTCCTGGTCACTGAAAATCAAGCTTCCTTGATATTAAGAGTGGATTGAAGTCACGTTGAATTATAATGTGATAGACTTGAAATATAACCATCTAGAAACATTTATTAAGCCTCTACTCAGTATTCCACATGCCTCGGTCTGCAGAAAACTTGAAAATCCTATTTGAAACAAAGATAAGTCCACTGGAAACAATTATTAAGTAACACAGATGCTGTAGTTATATGCTATCTTGTGCTGCCAACTCTAATCTGTGGAGGAATTCAGGTTGGAGAATCATCTCCATCACCTGCATAATGCTACTGAGTATGAGCTTGACATGAATATGATGTCCTGACCAATGATAAGCACACAATGCTCAGTGCTTTTGTTGTTGTTTTGTTTTTAGTAAGGATCTTGATCAGGGCATTTTTGTAAGGGAGTATATTCACATAATTTAAAAAAATAGGAAAATTCTGTATGAAAGATCTTGCATTGTATGAGAATTCATTCAAAGGAATAAAACTGGGCATAAAGATGGAGTTCCACTGATGATATTTGTGCACTGTGCTATGTAACCTCCAATCTCTCATACTTGATTCACTACCACTTCTATGATTGAATCACAGTGAACACCAATGCAAATTTCAATTTCCCTGTCTCTATAACCAACCATTTGCCTTGTGATGTAGAAAACTTTAGGGCTATTATTCTTATTCTTCTTTAATAAGAAAGGGTAATGATTTTTTAAAATAAAATTACAGATGCAAGTGATGACACAAGTAACCTAATCACTTGTTTCCTTCCAGTTAGTTTAACCTAAGTGGAAAATGAAATCGAGCACAAATGGCAATCATTATTTCCTGTCTTTCAACTTTTCCCCAGCCTTCTGTGGTAAGTCAGCAAAGTTCTAAGGCTTTCTGAACTTTTATCTTTTTCCTCACTTTGTAACCTGAGCTTGATGGCTCCTTCTCCTCTTTGGAAGAAAACTATGCACTTTAATATTTTTAAAAAATTTACAGACATCTCAATTCATATAAAAAACAATTTGAATAAAGAAAAAATCAAGAGGTCTATTTTATTTCCATTTCTCTATTGTTTTTATTTCTTTCTGTAGTAGAGGGCACATCTCTGTATCTCAGCTTATTTCCCACAGGTAAACCTGGCCAGGTCTTGACTTCATAGAAGAGAATTTCTTTAAAAAGCTGTCAGGAGTTTCACTTACAAATAGATGCGTGTAAGTGGATCTCTGATGTGATCTGCAATAGTGATTCCAGATGGCTGCCTCTGGAGGAAGTGAGAATTTCCGGTTCTAGGATGGTTATAGTAACAGAGCCATCTCCTCAAGCTTTTCCATGAAAGACTTGTACTGCTCTGAACTTCCTCCTCATCGATCAGACATTGTAAGACCCATTCTGGTTGTAGACACATTCCTTTGTGGGAGAACTACAGCTGAAGTTCTTGCTGCTGGAGAGACCTCCTCAGGGAAAACACTCACTGTAACTTCCTTTTGACACCACAGTTAACAAGATTCTTAACTGTCGGTCTTTTATGCATGTATAGCAGAATCTAAATAATACACAAGACATTTGCATCCTGATGTTTAGCACATAGAATTCTAAAGAATACTAGGTAAACTTAATATTATGGTTTGGATCTGGCTTGCCCGTCCAAAGCTCAAGTGTTGAAGCCTTGGCCCCAAGGTAGCAATGTTAACAGTGAGGCTTTAGGGAAGTGATTGGATCATGAGGGCTCTGACCAGGAATGGAATAATCCTTTGATAGCCAAAAGGGCTACTGGGAGGTCATGGAAACTGTAGACAGGTGTCTCATGGTTCGATGAAGTAGGTCAAAGAGGGAGGTGTCCTTGAGGACTATAAAATATCCCTGCACCTTCCTTCCGCCCCTCCCCACCCTTCTCTCTCTTTCTCCTTCTCAGCTGCCATGGGGTGAGCAGATTTTCTCCACAACACTCTTTTCCACCATGATGCTCTGATTCACTTCAGGTCCAAAGCAATGGAGCTGTCCATCATGGACTGAAACCTCTGAAGCTGTGTGCCAAAATATACCTTTCCTCTTTGGAGTTGTTTGTTTCAGTTATTTTGGTCACAGCAGCAAAAATCTGATTAACATAGTAATCAAACACATAAAAGGAAATGTGAAGTGGAGATTAAAGATCTGGAGAAAATTTGATAATAGTTCTTGTTAGCCTAAACTATTTTATAGGAAATACTCTTCTCCAGAGAAACTCATTTAAGTCTTGTTAAAGAAAAAAAAAAAAAACCTGTGAAGTTGGGAAATCACGTGTACACCTATTTTATAGCTGATAAAATAAAAGTTTAATATCTGAGAGGCCATGTGACTGACTAGTGATGGAGTGGGAGCATGAGTATATATTTGCAAATGTTTAATCAAAAGGTTTAATCTGAATACTGGCCTGCCTCATGATATCGAGACTACAGCACACTGAGCTCAAGAGAACCATGAGAAGTAGAAGAAAAAAAGAACAGGAAAAAAAGAAAACACAAATCTTTGGTAAAAGCAATAATGAAAGAACAACAATAGTAATAAAGCCAGATGTAGTTATTTTCCATTAAATTGAGTTGTCTAAAACTTTCAATTCTCTCCTAAAGTCCTAGCATAAAAACCTACCATCTTTTATTGCTATGATCAATGGGATTACCCATTGTGCATATATGAAATAACACGTGAGGGAACCTTCTGAGGCAATGTATAAAACAAAACTAAATTTTCTCAGTAAAGAAAGAGGAAGTTAGAATATAGGACTTTACAGTTTACATGAGCCAAGCAGGCTCAAAAGCTACATAAAAGTTTCAAACACAGAAACACAGAGAAAGCCATGTGAAGAGGAAGCTCCAGAGAAATAAGGAACTGTGGGCGGTGTACCAACAACATCTGCTAAAATGGAAGGGAGTTGGCATTAAACAGTGTTTGATGACTGTGTAGTACAATACAGCAGTGAGACAGAAGGTGATTTTTCCTTTTGCTTAAATGTTAGTCATTGCAGTATGTATGTTTGTATACACATGTGATGGTTAATTTTATTTGTCTACTTGTTGGACTATAGGATGCTCTAGTAGCTGGTGAAATATGTTGGGTGTGCTGTGTGCCTTTTTTTTTTTTTTTTTTTTTTTTTTTTTTTTGTGGTGCTGAGGATTGAACCCAGGGCATTGTGCTTGCAAGGCAAGCACTCTACCAACTGAGCTATATCCCCAGCCCCAGGGTGTGCCTTTTGAGCATCCATGGAATATTAAAAATGTAAATGAAGTATAAGTCCTGAAGTTCACATCCTGGAACTCTAAAGGACTTTAGGAAAAGTTATCAAACATAGACACACTAAAGAAACATGGAGATTAAAGATCTAGAACAAATTTGATGCTAGCTCTTGTTATCTCCTATACTATTTTATAGAAAACACTCTCTTCAGAGAATCTCATGTAAGTATGGCAAAGAACCTGTGAGGTTGAAAAATCTGGTACACACCTGTTTGCCATGTTGCAGGAAGAGATTGTCATTTGAATCCATAGATTGAATAAAGAAGTTTGCCTTTACCTATGGGAGTGGGCATCATACAATCCCTTGGGGCCTGAATAGAACAAAACAGTGGAGAAAGAGCCAATTTCCTCTCTCTGCTTGAGCTTGGACATCTCTGTTCTCCTACCTGGGATCTTCAGGCTCAGATTTAGATTTGCTCTGTTTGTTCCCCCAGTTCTCAGGCCTGTGGGCTTGAATTAGAACTATGCCATTGGCTTTCCTGGGCTCCCACCTTGCAGAGAGCAGTTAGTGGGGCCTCTTGACTTTCACAATCAAATGGCCCAATCCTTCATAATAAATCTCTTTCTCTACACCTGTATGTATTCTCTTGGTTCTGTTTTTCTGAACAACCCTAATATGGCAGGTATTTATTTGCATATGTATACAGATGTATGAAATAGATAGATACTGGGTTTGCCTGGGTGAGTATGTGACTTCATTCAGTCAGATTTCTTCCTTTCACATCTTTCAGAGAAGAATTTATTCTTTCCTGGCCCCAAATTTAGTTTACAACAGCTTGAATTTTTATTCCTTAATCTAAATTTTAAGAAGTCCTAAAAAATTATTGATGAACTCAGTAGAAAAATGGACGAAATTGCATGAGTGAACAATTCTCATGAAATAAATATGAATAGATCACAAACATGCAAAAGGCTAATTTCACCAACAATTGAAAACAACATTTATAAAAAATTGATCTGAAACTTATCTATTGAAATATGGAGTGATTAAAAATAAATTTACAAAGAATGTTTTGATGAAAGACAAATTCTTATTGCCTAATGCTTTTTAAAATACATTTAAAAATATGTGTATGTGTGTGTGCATGTGCACTTGAAAATGACTACACTTGAGAATAAATTCTTTGAATTTTACTTCTCTAATACTTTCCCACAATTTCTACATTTCTTACAATAACAATGTATTTACAAAACTTAGAAAACCATCTTTAAAATCAAAATTAGTAATATATATATATTTTTTTTGTATATATCCATACAAAATTGTTTATACACACACGCACACAATTTAAATTTTCTTGCATGGTCTCCAATCATTTTACTTTCTAGGGAATTACTACAAGGTTTCTTAAATGTATGCATGTTTCTAACCTGTACTCTCATTTAAGTAAATCATTTAAACAAATTTTACCTTTGAGATTTAGCAAATAATTTGATTTTCTTATGTTCACTTTGCCTTATACTTATGAACTTAATCTTTCCCTTTCCAGGGACCCCTGTAATTTGGGGCATTTCCTCTGCAGAAGTTTTTTATTTTTCTGTTTAGTATTAGTCTGTTCTAAAACTTTTAAGTCAGTTTTGCATATTTGTAATCACAAGTAAATACAGAAATATAGACATAGGCTTACTAAAGCTTCATGGAATAGTAGAGTTTTATTTGTATCTTTGTTTCTATTGTCCTCTCCAAGTTAGAATGAACACACTTCTATATATTTTTTTCTTTTCCATAGACCAAGAAAGATCTTAAAGTGTAATATTGTACTTAAAATGGTGAAAGAAAGTATACTATAACATCAAGGGCAATAAACTTGACAGTCAGGAACTCAGGTTCTAGCTGATTTCTAGAGCTGCATTGCCTCAAATGAATGGGATCAGTAGATTATCCAATTACTTACCTCTTCCTGGAATACCATACCATGCACGCAAAGCAAGTGCTTTCATAAGTGCTTCTAACTTCAAGGGCATTGAGGAGACAAGAAAGGATTTTCTATAAATTATGTAGGTTACATAGCATGGTCACATCAACTTGCAAAATGTTTAGAACTCATGAAATATGTAAGTGCTACTATATTAGACAGGTCATGACCATGAGTGTTCACCACACCCTCAGACTCATTCTGGTAAAAGCAGTTGCAGACCATTCTTCACACATGGGGTTCCATGCTTTCCACTGTGAAATACTGTCACCTGTGGTCTCTACCCTATGGAGTTGAGGCTCCTGCCTAACCTACAGAAGCCATTTTTTATGTGCTAGTAAAATTCCTACCAAGATGATGATTCATCAGTCAAAATATTTCTTCCTTAACAGCAGTTGAGTCAGATACACAGGCATATTCTCATGTGCAAAAATGTCATAGAAACTGAAAAATACATAAAAAGAAAAGAATATTCAGATGCTATGAAGCAATAGAACCATGACTAAGCAGAAGTCACAAAACAGAAGGAATATCCATACAAACAGAGTAAAGCAGGGACCGAGCAAAGCTGGATATCCAGAATTGCTGAATTCTACAGTGACTATTGAATGACTGTTGAGTCTCTATAGTTTCAGTCCAAGAACAAAAGTGTACAAGAAGCATCTCATAGTAAGTCATAAACCAACACATTACCACAGAGAACATGAGAGAATGGCTTTGCTTGTAATCAAGAAGCACTAAACTATTTTAACCATAGTTATATAAATATTATTCATGGTGAATGGGAAGAAAATAAGTCACAAAGTTTTACAATACAGATAAGAAAAAATATGAATACATCTGATTTCATTTTATTTAAAATAAATACACATGCACACTAAAATTCAACCAAGCTCCTTTTTAACACTAATGTGTAAGTATAGAACTGATCTCTCTTACAGACTTGAGGTTGGAAATCTGGGCACCTCCTAGGTAGATCTGACCCTTGAGTAAATATTGGAGTTTTTGTTTCTCTGAATATCTTTATTCTTATTACAGTCAAATCAAATTGTGTGTGTGTGTGTGTGTGTGTGTTGTAGTTTAACATCTCTGTTTCCTTTATCTTATTTCTCTGTTCCCTTTATCTTATTATCTTTGGTGACTCTTTTATTTCTACAGTTAAAACACTGATAATCAGGGAGACAGTAAACAGAACCTTTTTTTCTTTCTTAATCTTGAAGTTCATGTAGTAAAAAGTAACACTGTAGCGCTGGAGCATTAGTTTTAACTTAAAAGTTTAGGGCATAGTTTCCTATGTCCAACTGTACATATATGAAGTCATTTTGAGGGCCTGAGGCAAAGGGTAACAGAAAACCTCAAGTAACAATGACTGCTTTGCTTTTGAAATATGATATGTAGCAAAAGGAATGTAATGATGGCCTTTTATATTTTCAGAAAGGTTTTAACAATGTCAGAGTAATTTATCCCTCACAAACAAATGCTATAAAACACAATATATCTGTGGCTTAAAATCAGAAAATGAGCACTCTGAGGTCACTGAAAAGCACCGACTTAATGAACTGAGGGAAAAAAGTACCTACTCCCTCTTCCTTTTTCCTTCCTTTCTTTCTCCTTTCCCCCCTTCCTTCTTTCTTTCCTTCTCTCCTTTTCTTCCTTCCCTTTTGCTTACTAATACAATTTTTTTTCTATTCTCCGGAGAAACTCTCTTTGCTGTTAAAAAAAATGTACTTTAAGAGATGATTGCACTAATTATAGCGCTTTATTATGCTTTAATGAAAATACCATTTTGTGCAACAGGAATTAATTGATTACAGTGATAAAAATATTTTGTGGATATTAATTTGGAAAACATCTTCTGGTCGACCTCTGTGAGCGTTCCTTTTAATTACGATTTATAATCATGCATGAAAGGATCTGTGGTCTATCCCACACTTTAATACAATCATCACTCAGAAACAAATACAAGAAAAAATAAAGAATCTAATAATTATTGAATTCATAATATACTCCAGATACTTTCTCAAATACCATCTTCTTTAATCTTCTCATTAATACAGTGATAAATATATTCTTTTACTCATTCTCCAACTTCATAGTTAGAGGCTGCATAGGTCTCACCATTAAAAGAGCTTTGTCTAGCCACTGTCCATAGAAGGATCCACTACAGTACAATGTGTTCCTATAAAACACAGAAAACAGCATATGTGTATGAATTTTAGTTGTGTTTCACACTTACTCTCTGAACTCACAATCATATGAAATCAATTTATAACTTAAGTTTCAGTAATTGCATTGCTTGGGACAACAAAAGACATGAATTGGAGTGATTTTCATGTTTGCATAAATCAATTAAAGAACATAAAAGTTACCTCAAAAAAGATGGATTTTGTGTGGGGTTTTAATAATTAAAATAATTTATCAAAAATCTTGTCTATTTTTGTTTATTTGACTACAATTTTTAAATTTTCTTAAATCACTGATTAGGTATTATAAACCTATATAAGCAGATTTACTTTAGATTATTAAATTTATGCCAATGCACTTGACAATCACTCAAATCAGAGCTCATGAATGCATAAAAATTGTAAATGTAAGTAAAACACACTTAATCTTAAACTTTTTTCTGTAAATCAAAGTAGATGCATTTGTTTGTCCTCAAAACAAATTTAATATGTTTTCATAAGAACTTTGCAGAATTGAGTCAAATTTTATAAATTTTCTCTTTAAATAAATAGGTTTGAACAAACATTATGCCATCAAAGTTTTTTGTTTTGTTTTGTTTTTTAGGTCTACTTATTTTTATTTTCATGCTTGTTATGCTTTTAAAAAACTATTTATAGAACAATGGGGAATAATCAAATCAATGCCAGAAGTTGAGACTTCCTATGTCTTTAATTCCCCTCTGCTTTCCAATTGAAACATCATGTTTTAAGGAAGCAGCCAAGAAAGGAACATGCCCTTTTGAGTCACTGTCTTAGAAACTGATCTTAAAAATAGACTGAGAATTCACAAAAGAGTAAGAAAGAAGGAAGGGTCTGTGTAATTCTGGGTGATGAGATTCTCATTTTCCTGCCTTCTCTCTAGTTTCTTTCTTTTTCTTTTCAGTGTTTTATTGAGGTGAGCAATCCTCATTAATAATTAATTGATATCAACCAATCCCTAGTCAGATGTGCACACTCAGGGACTCCGCCATCTTGGAATACAGGGAGTGAAGTGATTAAATAAGCAAGGTAGTATTGTCAAAGTTTGGCCTATCCATCAACATTTAAATTGTTCTTTTGCACTTTTACATACCAAGTACTGTAAAAATATTGGAGGGGGACAATTGTAAGCAATGACAAAGGGCATCCCTCTTTCATGCATTGTATAATCTAGAAGTGATAAGAAACATAAAATAATCAAGCAAATATGTGTAAATATTCAAATGGAGCAAGTGAAACAAAGAAGGTATATGTGGTGCCATGAAAGCCTACATGAGGAAATTTGATCTATGCAGGAATATCAGGGAAGTGGTCCATTGGGCAGGGGGAGGGAGTATTGTTTTGAAATTGAAGAAAGAGAAGAATTAAGCTGACTTTATTAAATATGCATTAAGAAAAGATCACTCTGGTAAAATCAAGATTAAAAAGGATTTAGAGTAGAAAAAAGATATTCTACTTAAGAAGCAATGTGAGCAAGAAATTGATTATGATAGCTAAAACTGTGGATGGTGGTGGTGCACATGGAGAGGAAAGGTTATTAAAAAGGTGGTATTTGATGTCAGTTGGTGGTGAGTTGGATAAGAAATCTTAGTGAAAGGAGACTATTGGAACTATCATGATTGACTGGTCTTCCAGATCCTGAAAGAGGATGGGTAGTGATGCCAATTGGAACATACTGAGTTTGAGGGCCCTTAGACATTTCAGAGAACAAACATTTAAATATACATGAATCAGATCAGCCCTTTCCCCTGCAGATACAGCCCAGCACCCAACCCACGTGGTAACGCATGCGCTGTGCAGTAATGCCCTTCTCTATGACTCCCCATCTGCCAATGAGTGGCAGCCTCCATCTTGGGACAACTCCACTGCCATCTTGGGTTCCTTCTTGCTGCTGCCACCATCTTTAGTTGGGACAGCTTTCATCTTGGGAAACCTACCAGAGACTAGAAGCTCAATATCAAGGTGCCTACAAATTAGCAGCTGTTGCCGCCACCAACTAGGAATATACCACTTCCATCTAGGGATAACAGCCAGGACCTGAAAGATCATTACCAACGATGTTATAGACTTGGTTACATCTCAGGTATCTCTGCTGGGGGCGCTAATAGGTACAAACTTCTGCATAAACAGGAGACAGCCTTGCCAGGGGTCAGCAGTTTGGGAAAAGGGTATGAGGGCATTTTGATTCCAGCTCTTCCAATCAACCAGTTTTGTTGTAGATTCTTTTATTTATTTATTTTTGTTCTTACATGTGTTTTTTTTCTCTTTTTTTCTTTTTTTACTCACTCTATTTTCCTCTTATTTATCTGTTTCTTTGGGGTTTCTTTCTGTCTTTTCTCATGCTAACAACCAACTTCTTTTGATTTCTCTTTCACTCTTCCTACAAGCTAGTACCTCTGTATCCTCACCTCTTACTTCATTACAATCACATCCTACACCCCTCCCCCATTCTTTGTCCACCATTAGAAATTGTAGACCTTATTGTAAACCTATTGATTATGTTGTAGATAATAATCAACACTTCATCTATGTTTATTACAAAAAACTGTTTAAGTCTTAATAGGGGCTATTTGGTTTAAGGCTGCACATTGTTTGCATTGGGTGCTATTAATATTGATCTCCCCCTTAAAGATGAGGTGTTGGAAACCTGCTGGGACACTATAAATCTATAGGGTGGAAACCATAATATCACAGATCTGCATTGCTAGAAGGAAAGAAAAATGAACAACATGAGAAAACAAGGGAAGAAAGCTCCCCAAACAAACCAAGATGCTATATTAATAGAATCCATTGACAGCAGGGTCAAAAAAGGAGTTCAGAAGATACCTAATTAAAATAATCTGCAAAGTAAAGGATGATATAAGACAGCAAATCCAGGCAACAAAAGATCATATAAATAAAGAAAAGCAAATGCAGGAAGCAAAGGATTACTTCAATAAAGAAATAGAGCTTCTGAGAAAAAAAAACAAAAAACAAAAAACAAAAATCCTTGAAATGAAGGAAACAATAAGCCAAATTTAAAAATGCAATAGAAAGCATCACCAAGACTAGATCACTTGAAAGAGAGAACCTCAAATGAAATATTTAATCTTGAAAATAAAGTTAACCACACAGAGAAGATGGTAAGAAATCATGAACAGAACCTCTAAGAATTATGGGATAACATGAAAAGACCAAATTTAAGAATTCTCAGGCCAGAGGAAGGCACAGAAATGCAAACCAAAGGAATGAATGATCTATTCAATGAAATAATATCAGAAAATTTCCCAAACCTGAACAATGAAATGTAAAATCAAATACAAGAGGTGTCCAGGACACCAAATGAGCAAAATTACAACAGATCCACACATTATAATGAAAATGCCCAGCATACAAAATAAGAACAGAATTTTAAAGGCTGTGACAGAAAAGTATCAGATTATATATAGAGGGAAACCAATTTGGAAATCAGCAGATCTCTCATCCTGGATCCTAAAAATTAGGAGGTCCTGGAACAATATATACAAAGCTCTGAAAGAAATGCATGCCAACCAAGAATCTTATATCCATCAAAACTAACCTTCAGATTTGATGATGAAATAAAAACCTTCCATGATAAACAAAGGTTAAAAGAATTTACAAATAGAAAACCTGCACTACAGAACATTCTCAGCAAACTATTCTATTAGAAGAAAATGAAAAACAACAATGAAAGTCAGCAAAAGGAGGAACTACGCTAAAGGAAAAGCCAATCAAAGGAGAAACCAAATCAATTTAAAAACCAAAATTAAGCCAAAATGACTGGGAATACAAATCATATCTCAAAATTAATCCTGAATGTTAATGGCCTAAACTGATTAACCAAAAGATATAGACTAGCAAAAAAAAGACCAAACAACATGCTGCCTTCAAGAGACTCTTCTCATAGGAAAAGACATCCACAAACTGAAGGTGAAAGGATGGGAAAAAAAACGTATCAAGCAGACTCCATAAAAAAGCAGGGGTTTCCATCTTCATATCAGATAAAGTGGACTATAAGCCAAAGTTAGTCAGAATAAACAAAGAAGGACATTTCATACTGCTTAAGGGAACCATACATCAACAAGACACAAAAATCATAAATATTTATGCCCCAAACAATGGAGCATCTATGTATGTCTAAGAAACCCTTCTCAATGTCAGGAATCAAATAGACCACAACAGAATAATACTGGGTGATTTCAGCACACCTCTCTCACCACTGAATAGATCTTCCAAACAAAGAGTGAACAAAGAAAGCATAGAACTCAATAAGAAAATCAATAATTTAGACTTAACGGACATAAAAAATAGTTCATCAATCAATAAGCAAATATACTTTTTTCTCAGCAGCACATGGACCCTTTACTAAAATAGAACATAAGCCATGCCACAAAGCAACTCTTAGCAAATACAAAAGAATAGAGATACAACCCTGCATTCTATCAGCTCATAATGGAATGAAATTGAAAATCAATGACAAAGTATAAAACAGAAATTACTCCAACACCTGGAGACTAAATAATAAACTATTGAATGATGCATGGATATCAGAAGTCATCAGGGAGGAGATAAAATTCTTAGAGGTAAATGGTAATACTGATAAAACATATCAAAATCTCTGGGCCACTATGAAAGCACCACTAAAAGGAAAGTTCATTGCATAGAGTTCATTCATTAAAAGAATAAAAAGTCATCAAATAAATAACCTAACATTATATCCCAAAGCCCTAGAAAAAGAAGAACAGATTAACACCAAAAGTAGGAGAAGACAGGAAACAATTCAAATCAGAGCTGAAATTGCTGAAATTGAAACAAAAAAAAATTTAAAATATTAACAAAACAAAAAGTTGGTTCTTTGAAAACATAAACAAAATTGATAAACCATTAGCTACACCAATAAAAAGAAGGAGATTAAAAACTCAAATTACTAAAGTTTAGGAAGAAAAAGGAAATATCACAATGGACACTATTGAAATACAAAATGTACCTTACTCTATACTACAGAACAATAGTAGCAAAAACAACATGGTATTGGCACCAAAATAGGTAGATCAATGGTACAGAATAGAAGACTCACTGACAAACCCACATAAATACAATTATCTCATACTAGACAAAGGTGCCAGAAATATTCAATGGAGAAAAGATAGTCTCTTCAACAAATGATACTGGCAAAACTGGAAATCCATATATAGCAAAATGAAATTAAACCCCATCTCTCCCTGCACAAAACTCAGCTCAAAATGGATCAAGGACCTAGAAATTAGACAGAGACCCTGCACCAAATAGAAGAAAAGTAGGCCCAAATCTTCATCATGTCAGCTTAGGACCAGATTTCCTTAATAAGACTCCCAGAACACAAGAAATGAAAACAAGAATCAAAAAATGGAATGGATTCAAACTAAAATGTTTTTTCTCAGCAAAGGAAACAATCAGCAATGTGAAGAGAGAGCCTACAGAGTGGGAGAAAATCTTTACCACACAGACTTTAGATAGCACACTAATCTCCAGAATTTATTAAGCACTCAAAAAACTTAACACCAAAAATACAAATAACCCAATCAATAAATGGGATAAGGAACTGAGCAGACACTTCAAAGACAAAGATATACAATCAATCAACAGATAAATGAAAAAGTATTCTAGCAACTGGAGAAATGCAAATCAATATTATCCTAAGATTTTATCTCACTCCAATTAGAATGGCTATCAAGAATACAAATAACTATACGTGTTGGAAAGGATGTGGGTAAAAAGGTACACTCATACATTGCTGGTGGGATTACAAATTGGTGCAGCCACTCTAGGAAACAATATGGAGATTCCTCTGAAAACTTGGAATGGAACCACCATTTGACCATCCTGCTCCTGTCCTATACCGAAAGGACTTGAAATAAGCATACTACAGTGATGCAGCCACAGAAATGTTTATAGCAACTCAATTCACAATAGCTAAGTTGTGGAACCAACCTAGATGCATTTCAATAGATGAATTGATAAATAAATTGTGAGATATATATACATATATATGCATGCAATGGAATATTACTCAGCCTTAAAGAAGAATAAAATTATGGCATTTGCAGGTAAATGGATGGAGTTGGAGAAAATCATGCTGAGATAAGCCAATCTCAAAAAACCAGAAGTCAAATGTTTTCTCTAATAAGTGGATGCTGATACAGCAGACAGGGGGCACAGGGTGGGTAAGGGAAGAATGGAGAAACTTTGGATTGGGCAGAAGCAATTGAGGGGAGGGGAGGGAACAGGGAGTGGGAAATGTGGTGAAATGAGATGGACATCATCACTCTAAGTACTTGCGTGACTGCATGAATGCTGTGACTTTACATCATGAACAACTAGAAAAATGAAAAGTTATACTACATTTGTTTACAAAGAATCAAAATGCATTCTGCTGTCATGTAAAACTAAATAGAATAAATAAATAAATAAGAATGAATCTAGGTTAGAGGAATACCTTTGAATTAGAGGAAAATAAATGTGTAAGTTATCTCTATAGGTTGGTTCATTGGAACCTATAAGTGTGAAGGAGACTACTTGAGATTAGAGAGAAGAAGAGCTAGCAGGTCCACATTGGTGCACATGTACTACAGAACTTGAATGAGAGAGAGTTTAGGCAAGACACCTGCTTCTTTCTCCCTTCCTTCCTTCTATCTATCCATCCTTCCTTCTTTTCTCTCTCCTGCACTTCCTTCTTTTCCTTCCTCTTTCATTTTTTCTTTTGTTTTTATTGTATTACTTCTTTCTAAAGCTTACTTCCCTTATCTGAAAAATGGGTATAATAATATCATCATATGGTTGTTGGATTAATTATATAAAAATAAAAAGTAGCTTTAATTGTGCTACTTTGCAAATATTAACTTTGAAAATGGTAGAAATGGTGCTGCTGCTGCAGCTGCTGGGATGGTGGTAGGAAGGGTGATGGTGGCTGTCACTATTCCCACTGACAAGGCGAGCTAGACTTTAAAGCAACCAGTGCTTTGGTTAAATGTTAGTCCCTTAAATTAAAATCTTTCTGAAATATTTTTAGACATTTCATTGATTGTTTTTTTTTTCCAACCAGAGGAAGTTGAAGATAATTTGACCTTTTCTTGATGACTTGGGATCATCATTTGAACATCAGTTCTTTTCAGTGGGCTCTCATATTTTTAAAGGTCATTTAGGAGTATAAAGCACTAGCATTAAATAGAGCCAAATTATTGTGCTGATTGACAAGTTATATCTGCTGGTTATAATGTTCCTCATGACTGCCCCAAGATTTTTCTTTTAATCTACTTGAAATTTGATAATCAAGTTTATTTGAATTGTGACTAAAATAAATGTAGATAAAGTGCAATTTAATAGACTCTGAATGAAGTGCAGATTTCATGACACTTATTGGGTCCATAATGATGAGGGACCATAATTGCTTCCTTCCTGATTGGTTGCTATCTTTCAAAGATGGTTGATATTGCCAGATGGTATGTGTGTGTGAGGGCACCTGTGTGTTGAATCACATATATACATAGAATAACTCCTTCTTAATCACAAATTCTCTTTATATGAAATTATACATAGATACATAATTACATATAGTTATGTATTTACTTTTAATTCCCTTATTTGGTAACTTTTTGATAGAAAGTCTAACAAACTATCTGAATGCATTATTTCAATTGCAAATAATGAAATATTTAATAGAAAATGCACACACAATTTTTTATTGTTATGCAGACTTTTCTTGGCAGAGTATAATAAATAAACAAGCAGATAATGGAAATACACTGCATAGAGAAGTATACTTTCCCATAGTAAAAACAATATTATATAAGTATAAGCCTGCTTATGAAATGTTAAAGATATGGGATATGGAGGTATACATATTTTAAGTATGCAGAAAGAAAAATAAAGATTAGTTATCAAAATATCAAAGGCAGTTATCCCACAATAGTTGAATTTTAAGTACTTTTATTAGTAACATCATTATTATATTTATTGAAATTATTTAAGGTGAACATGCATTTTTTATATCATCAGCAAAACTGAAAAAAGAGCTAAAGATAAGGGGGGAAATATTGAAGGTTGTAGTGAGGTAGAATTGAAATTTAGGAATCAATAATAAAAATTCTATCTAATTTATGATTTAAAACTGTTGCTTAGATTTTATGTTTTTTTTATCTTTATAAAATTAAACATGCACAAAGTTTCCAATAAGAGTTCAGAAAAAAAATAAAAATCAATAACCCATTGCTTCATTCTCTTATGCAAGAGGCAAACACTTTCAATGCTTATAGTTGTTTCTATGGTGAGTTTCTTGCAGATATCTTAATAGCATATTTATATCCTAGTATTTCATTTATTGTGTAGTAGTATGCTGGCTGCTTGATATGATAGGGCAACCAGAGTTTGAGATAGAACTTTATTTTCCACTTCTGCTGGCAGCTAGGGCCTGTGCAATCTACAAGTCTCTGCAGCCCAGAAAGTCCACTCTAGTGTCAGCAGCTAATCACAGCAGGGGATGCCTGCCCACTTCAGTTCCCAGGGTCACAGTTGGCAAAGTCTGATTCTTCTCCACAACCACTGAGTGGAGTGTTGCAGCTCTAAATGGGGCTATGCCCTCTGATGTTGCCATAGACTCCAGCAGCTCACTGCCAACTTCTTTCTAGGTTCTTGTCTCACAACCTGAAGAATGAAATTCACTGGGCAACTGAAAGCAAGAGTGAAAGGAGTGGGATTTATTTAAGTGTGAAAAATAAAAACAGATCTCTGGCAGGGATAAGAGAAAACCATAGTGGTTGCCACTTGAGTGTGCTTGTCTGGGGGTTTATACAGCACGTGGATCAACGCTATTGGTCCAGACTTAGGCCAATCAGGGTTTGGAAAGCACTATTTCTATTGATGAACTCTTGAGTATGAACTTTCATTCAGGTGTGTCCCCCTTCCCTTTTCTATTTGAAGGCAGCGGGAGGTTGAGGTTGTGAGATTGAGATGCTCAGGGTTCAGCTGGGGCACTGTGTGGAGCAGATATTCACACTAGGATGGCTGGGCAACAGTGGTGCCCTGGCTTGCCACACCTCAGGCCCAGACCAGCAGGGCAGACTGCGCTCAGGTATCGCCACCTGCTCTGGTCACCCACTCTCCAGCCTACCCAGGCCGCTGTTCCACAGCTCCATCACAAGGATTTGTATTCAAAAGGATTTTGGTTTACCTCAATTTTTCTGTCTTCTGGCAAATATGGTTATAATTATATTTTTTTCCTCTTATTTGTTCCTTTTGTAACTTTAAATAGTACACTTACATATTTATTCCTTGTTATGTAAACATGACTTCACATTATACAATGAAACGATGAGCTCTGTCACCTACTCACTCGTCTCTATTCCTACAGCCACTCCACATCCCAATTTCTTATAATGCTGAGTTTGATAGATTTAAATACTGGAGTATATCTACATACATTCTTTTTGCTCTGTCTACATGCTGATTTTTAAAGACAGAAATCAGTGAAAATACTGAATTATTTTAGCTGCATATTAGTTATATATTGCTTATAACAGATTACCACAAACCTAGTGTTTAAAACAACAGAGTGTTAGCTCACAGTTTCTATATGTCAAGAGTCTGGGCAAAGTTTAACTGGGTCTTCCACTTTAAAGTCTCTCACATGGTTGCTGTTTATGGTCAACGCTGGAGACTCAGCTGGGCATGAATCTGCTTCCAAGCTTCCACTGCGTTGTTGGCAGAGTTTAATTTTTTACAGGTCATAAAACTGAGGGTCTGAGTGTCTTCCTAGGTTTTGGCCAAAGACGGCTGTAGGCTCTTTAGATGGAGGATTCTCTCCTCTGAGCACCTCAGTCACAGCAGCTAACTCCACCAAAGCCACCAAGGGAGGTAGCTCGCAAGACAGTCTCATCTAATGTAACCATAGAAATGGCATCCTGTTGGTTTTTTGCCATTTTTTACTGGTTAGAATCAAGTCACAGTTCTCCACTCAAGGGGAGAAGATTCCATAAGACCACAGATACCAGAAGGTAAGGATAATCAGGAACCATTTTTCAGTCTTTCCTTTACAAGATAATGGTTATTATTTTATAGTATCTACTAATATTTTTATTATATTTCCCTGTTTATAATTTTTCTCCAAGATTCTAATTCTTTTATTTTTGTACTATCCTTGTTATTAACTCATCCTCTTCCCTGCAAAAAAATTGATATTCAATCAAACACTATGTTGAATTTTGTTTTCCAGAGATCTTCTTCAAGGGGATCTCTACCTCCTGCTCCCATTCTAGTGAGTCAAAATATAGGTGTAATACAGCATATTGGGACTTTCATTCACTACCTCCTGTTAGTTTCATGCTTAAATTCTTCCACAGTACCTTCTCAATGTAGATGTATTCAGTAAATATTTATTTGGTGGTTATTGTATGGCAGTTACTGTCTTCTGGGTACCTAATAGAGGACAAATGAATAAAAGAATTCCTGTATTTGCAGAGCTTACATTCTGGTGAAGGAAGACAGATTATGTATACAAAGTAAATGAGAAGACTATATAATTTGTCTGATTTTGATAGATATTTTGAAGGGATATAAAGACATAGAATGGTAAGGATAGAGATTGTGCATAAACAAGTGTTATAAAAATGGAGAATTAAATTTTAAAGGGGTGGTCAGGAAGATCTCACTGAGAGGAGGATATGTAAGCAAAGACCTGAAGGAGGTGCAAGAGTTAACCATATGTGCATTTAGAAAAGTGAGCGGCAATCCATAGGTTCCTTACATTGAAGTAACAGTACTTTGTACTGTGTCATACTGCCATGCCCATCAAAACTGATTGCATCAGGCCTGAACCAAAGCCTCCAACAAGTTGCCATTGCAGGAACACTAGAATAGAGATGTTTTATTGTGGGGCGGGGTTGGCCAACCTATCAGGTCTTCTGTAGGGAGTCTGATGGTGAAGCATATAATAAGGACAGTAGATAGGATAGCTGCCAGAGACCCAGCAAGGTCCACAAAGCCACTACCAATGATAAAGCAGAGGGCAAGTAGTACAAAGACACAGAGTTCAAGTTAAGCAGAACAGAACGGGAGCAGAGGCAGTGAAACCAGAATAGCAGAGCTCCCAAGTTGCTGATAGTAGAGGACCTGGAGCAGAAATTACAAATTCCCTATCTCCCCAACTCCTGATGTATGTTTCCTCAATTCTTTGTGTTTTTTACTATAAATTCATGTTTCCTGAGGTAGAAGAAGGGAGTGTTTATGCCTTAAAAACTAACAAACAAATAAAAACACAAAACGATTTTTCTGCTTTTATTAATTAGCCTGATGTTATTATTTAGTTATTACATTTTCTTCAATCCAACTTAGAAAAAGAAAAAAAGAAAAGGTAGATTTGGGATATGTACAGTTTTAACAGTTTCTGATGTCAGTCTAACCTATGATCCTTGTAATACCTACTCGTTTTTCCATACTGGGAATATTGAAGAGTTTTGTTATTTTGTTGTTGCTGTTGTTGTTGTTCCCTGCTCACCCAAAGGACGTCTAGGGTGTCAAAGTGAATATCAGTATCTTTCGGACTGATTTCTCCAGTTCTTGTCTATTCCTGTGCTAGTAATGAAATTGAGCTATTAGATGTACTGTCTCTGTATGTTTCCATCGAACTATTAGCAAATATGTTTCCCAATCCCTTTTACGTAATTACTGCCTTGCATCTCAATCCATTAGAGCAACAGTGGCAGATAATTATGCACCCTCACCTTGGGCAATTGTCACCATAACATCACCCCCTACTCCATTAAAACCTCAAAGGGTGCCGATTGTGAATTTTGTACTCTAGGACACTAATGTATTTATAATATCTTGTTATATGAATTAGACCAGTGAGTGCATGCCTGTTACACTTTAAATAGTCTGTTACTTAAAGACAAGAGCAATTACCAATAGCAGACTCTGAAGAGATGCTTTACAGTTATTCATCTAAATTGGTCCCTGTTCTGGTAGAATAAGTAAAATAAAGCATTTATTTATTTCCTGTTCTTTTTTCTGTCAAATTTCTACCTTTCATGTTACAATAGTTGTGAAATAAGTGCCCCTAATAAAATATGCTTAAGTATAGTAATTCAGCAGAAGCATGCACATTAGTCACCAGAACAGACTTTTAACAATCCTTATTTTTCTTCCTGAAAAGATCTGGGTAAAATTATGAAAACAGAAAGTAACATATACCATGATTATTTTGCTAAGCTCAACCTATGAAGTGCAAAAAATGGCTATGAAATTTTTAAAATCAGAGTTTAAGCAATTCTGTATTAGTTAATAGTATGCTCAGTCATGGTTTCTTCATTCTTTTTTTTTTTTTTACAAAGCTGGATTATTATAAAGCAGCTTGTGTCCATGTATATAATTTCCTTACCTGTTAAACTTTTGATGCTGCTCCTTTAGTCTAAATAACTGAGCACAACATGAAAAAAAAGTGCACGGATTTGTAAAAAAAAAGATAAAATTACTTTACTATTTACTAATCCAATGTCCTGAATTCTCCCAAACATTTGCTAAAATCAGCATGTCCACATTTGTTGAATTTCAATTGTTTTAGATATGCCCTTGACACCATATATACTCCCTTGGAGAGCAATATAGTTCCACAAGAGAAAGTCTGTCAGGAGCAAAGTCAAGACATGAAGAGATCCAAACCCTATTTTCATATAAATATATTTAATGAAACTAAGCCAGGAAAAACAGAGTGGAAGATAAATTGATTTAAATGAAAGTTGAGTTCTTCAGATTGGTAGAGAGACTAAGGTACAAATTTGTGTGCCAGTTTATCAATTGATTAGGTCTCCATTGATAACACATCAAAGGTTTTTGGTTCAATATTTGCATCAGTCACTAAGATTCAAATAATGAGGAAAAAGCCAGATACCTCTCTAACTTGAACAAACCAATTCACAAGCATGAGGTGGTAAGGCAAAAATTTTGATGATCCCCCACTTCCAGTCAGACCCAACCACTGGGCAATGACTCAGTTCGTGTCCTATTTAGAGTGGCCAGTGGCCATCAGTTACTCTGGAAATATATAGTTTACATAGTTAATATTTCTGAATATCCTAGGTTTGCCGACTGCATGTGCATCTCAGGCACTTTATTTGTTCAATAAAGAAATTTTTGATTCTGTGGACTCACAAGAATCAGTCATTTTGCAATTACTCAGATACCTAATGTGGTAGAAAAGAGCATGAAGTACAGAAACAAAGATGGGAGTTAGGAATAGAAGAAAGCTAAAAAGTTTTCTACGGTTTTGCATGATTTTCCTTTTACTTGCTCTAGCCTAAGAAACTTGAGAAATTGAGTTGAGAACATGCAGAACAGAAGGGACAGTTGAACAAAGACTAGATGAAAAGAACTCTAATGATGTAGAATTGCGTAGTATTATATTGAGAAGGGTAAAATACAGGTAACTGTATTTTATCTCCTATATCTAACTTAAGTACTCCAAGTTGTTTTCAAATATCTCCCAACTCTCACTATCACCAGGGCTACCTTCAACATATATTGCCTCAAAATCTTACGCACCTACATTTGTTGCAACAGAATGAATTGTGAAGTCAATTTTCTCATAAATGGTTAACCAACCCTTGGTGACACTGCTAGATATTTAGGGCATGATTTTTTTTTTTAATATAATGCAACTCATAAAAAGATCATTCCACCTAATGAATTTAAGGATTTGAACAGAAAATATCTAAGTGAACAGTCTTAAGAAGAAAACATCTAAGTGGACAAAGTCTTAACTGTACCTAGAGGGAATGAGATTTAATTTTCTATTGAAATCAGAATAGACACCAGACAAAGAAATAGTAAGTAATGAGATCTTTTCAATCATTCAAAAGAGTTTGCTTGATCGTATTTTAATTTTGTTAAGTGCAGAAAATGGTTGAAAGGAAGGAGATAATAAAGTTCTACCTTTTATAATGTTAATACTTAGAAATTTACATATCTGTGATCTTTACCACTATATCCCTACTCTACAAAATTTCCTGAGATGTTAAGAGGTGGTCAGCATTATTCTCAACTTATAAAGTAACTTGTTAGCAACACAAATTATGTAAGGTCAGTGCCAGTTGTGAAATGAAAATGGAAACCAGTAATGCATATTCAAACTCTACCATGAACTTTCTTGTATTTACTTCTTTTTCACCACCACTTTTAAACAGCCCCACAAATATTAGAATTGTCATTTTTTAAAAGAATGACCACCTGAATGGTTGTTCTCATTCCTTCACTAACTGTTAGTCTGAATGCTTACCCCCCATAATTCATATGTTGAAACCAAATCACCAATGTGATGGTATCAGGAGCTGGGGCTTTGGATGGTGATTAGATCCCAAGGGGTTGTTCTGATTAATGGAATTAGTGCCCTTGGGAAAGAAAGAGACCCCATCCATCAAATGAGGATTCAGACAAATGGTACCATCTATGGATGAGGAAGAGGATCCTCAATAGACATTAAATCTTTTGCATCATTTTTTTCTTTTGGACTTCCCAACTTCTAGAATAGTGAGAAGTTAATTTCTTTTGCTTATAAGTCACCCAGTTTGTGGTGTTTTGTTATAGCAGTCCAAATAGAATAAGAGAACAATTTCAGTGTTATGATTGTTATGCAATTAAATAGTAGAATTAGAATACATTTTACTTAATAGTTTTTCTTTTTATGGAAGACTCTATACAAGCCACCTTGAGAAAGCAAAAGTCTTATTTAAGCAGAGATTGTGAAATTAGCCAACATATTCAATATAACATACTCTATGGAAAAATAAATTAATACTTAGAATATTCTTGAGCAAATTACTGCTATAGTCTTCTATTAAGATGACTCAAATTTTTATATTTGATTTTTCAATTTATCTATTTTAAAATACTATAATTAATATAAAATGATTATGCTTTTTAGAAGATAAAAGAGGTGAGTCTTCACATCTTACAAATTGCCTTATAAGTTTTATGTGTGCATTTTTATATACACACTTATATATACAGCTATTTTATATACATTATCTTATTTGATTACAATAACCCTAGGAGTTAAGCCCATCCATTAGATCTGTCTTCTTTCTAGATTAGAAAAAAGTTGAAAATTTTGCCCAAGGGTACTCAATTGGTCAATGATGAATCCAGCATTGATATCATCCTTTAGTTGGCAATAAGATCCAACCTCTATTCATTATATTATACTTTTAAAAATGAAAAAATATGTATTTTTGTTCTATATTATCATCTTAATAGGTCTTTGGTGGAAAAGAATTTTCTTAAAATGTTAGTGGTGGAAAGGCAAAAAGTCTTGATTGCTCAGAATAATTAGACAGTATGTGCAAAATATAAGCTAAGAAAGGAACATATAGACAACCAGGAGACCAGAATTTTCAATAAATGACAGAATTTGTGGTTATCTCCTGAATATTTTGCCTTGATACTGTAGCACTTGCTCCTTGTACTCAGTCTTGTTTCCATTAATGAAGAGGTTTTTATTTTCTTAACTGTTATCTTTGAATCTCCTTTATGTTGCATATTACTTTTAAGTACATACAGAAAAGGAAAAAAATTTTAGGTCTTAGGTCCCACAGCTAAGGTCAATGAAATAAACTAGCAAAAGATAGATTAATGGGAGAAAAGGCATACACATTTTATTTTTAATTTTATATGCCAAAAATTCTACAGAAAAAGAAATGAAAGTCTAAGAAAGCAGTTAGAGGTGGGGGTGTTACACATGTTTTTAATAAAGAGTAATAAATTGTAGACAAGTAACTGGACAAAGGAAAAATATTTCAGGCTTCCAGGGATACTGGATCCTGGATAGGTAACATGCGGAAGCTGATGTTAGACAAGTTTCTCAGGAAGGTTTGTTATGTAGGTACAATTCAATGTTGTCTCCATCTTCTGTGGGGAAGGTCATTCTCCTGATTCTGGAGTCAAGAAAGAGAGCATACGCTTTCACAGGCAGAGATGAGGCTCTCCTTTTAGGCAGATAGACTGCAAAGAGTCCTTAAATCTGCCTTTTCTCCTTTGCCTTCAATTCAAAATAATCTGGGAATCAAAGTGGCATGTTTTGGGGTATTCCACTATCCTCCATATGAAAGCTTCCATGGAAAATTCAAAAACAGTGATAAATACACTTTGTCCCCAAATATTAACTCAGATGGCATGCTTTCTCCAGCTAGATTCAGCAACCCATCCATTTCCAGGAATTTTATATGTTGTTTAATATAGAAATATTTTAATACTGAATTTTGGATGTCATATAAATATGTTTTAAAAGTTAAAAGCTTTAATAGGAGATTCACAAATAGTGCTGTAACCCATGATCTAGTGAATTTAGTCCTTGAATGTGTGACATGAAATCATTTATCAAAGTTACCTTATATATACACATTATTTCTATGTCTTTTTTGCTCTCTTTTCTTTTTTACAATGTCTTATTTCTCAGTTATTTATTTTTTTCAGATTCAGAAGCTCAAGGACCTTAGTATATTAACTTTCATTCACTGATTTACCATTCTTCTCTAGGCTGTTTTGATAGAGTCTGGAAACTAAGAATGGTTTTTAACAGAAAAATGTTCACAATCAGTCTGATGATAAGCAGCATTAATTTGAACCTGTTACCAAAAAATTGTTATTCTTTATAAAATAATTCAATTTTTCTCAATAATAGAACTTCACAAAACTATTGGACCCTCTTTATTATAATTTGAATTTTGCCAATTAATATGAAAATTTATTTTAACACTTGTTATATAAGTGCCTACATAATATCCTTCATTTTCTCTCTGGCTTACAAAGCCTGAAATATTTATGTTTTTTCCCTTTAGAGAAAGAGAGTCTCTTGTGTCCCAATTGGATTCGCTCATCAGTTTTCCGTGTAGACTTCAAAATGTACTTCAGAATATCTGAACACAATAACCACAAACATGTATTAACTCCCCCTTCCTGAATTCAAGTAGCATCCTACAACTTAGAATGTTCTTCAGTATTGGGATATTTGTGTAGTGTGTGTGAGTGTGTGTGTGTGTGAATGTGATGGAACCTCACCTCAGCTTTTCAACATAGTTCAAGTGTACAGAATGCTGTAGTTTGCATCTGGAATATTCCACCAAAGCTTATGCATTGAAGGTGTAGTCCTCAATGTAGTCATGTTCAGAGATGAGGCTTTTGGAAAGTGATTGGATTGAAAGGGTGCTAACCTCATCAAGGGATTCATCCTTTCTGAATGAGTATTAGGAGGGGGCCCAGGTGGAGGAAGTAGGTTACTAAGGGTGTGCCCTGGAAGGGTGTGTCTGGTGCCTGACCCCCTGCTTCCTGGCTGCTATGAGGTGATCAGCTTTCCTCCACCCCACCCTTCCACCATGCTCTGCCTTGCCTCAGTCCCAGAGCAATGGAGCCAGCCAGCCATGGACTGAAACTTCTGAAAGGGTGAAACAAAATAAATCTTTCCTCTTCCAAGTTGTTTGTGTCAGGTATTTTGGCCAAAGTGACAAAAAGCTGACTAACACAGGGAAGAAAGGGAATCATTTCACAACTTATTTTCTTTTCCATGAACAATTACATTTTGAAATTAACCAAAATGTTGCTCAGTGAACAAGACACACATAAATTATTAAATAAAAAGAAGAATTTGAGTCTTAATATTAAACTTAGGCAAAATGTATGTTTTTAATGAATACATGTATTTCAGAATGAAAGTTTAACTCATCATCAGTTCCCTCGACTCAGAGATTTCTCAGTGAAGTAAACAGAACTAGAATTATAAGTGAAAAGAACAAGAACTTCACCAAGGAGTCCATTAGAGACAGGATTCAGTCTCTTGCCTCCTATTTGGAAAAGCAAATTCCTTTTCCACCGTGGCCTGGAGTGGATGATTCCTATATTTCCTTCACATTTTGACAAACCATGACAAGTATGGAGTCCCACCAGCAAGAAACATTCGTGCTTCTCAGTGCAGTGATGTAAGGGGATCAGTCAGATACACTTTCTGCAGAATATCAGCCTTCCTACTGCTGACCTCATCATGTGAGCTAGAGAGTGAGATCATTGTTTCCCTGTACTCTCTCTTAATCTTGACCTAAGGGAGAAAATAGTGCTACTTCTATTTTTTTTTTTTTTATGATAAGGAACATAGGCTCAAAAGAAATTCATGTCATTTGCCGATGGTTATAAAACTTGAAAGTGTCATAACTTGGATTTAAATATTATTTTATTTCCAAATTTAAAATATTAACACCTGAGCTAATGAACTGCATGATTTTGTGGTTCCCTCCTGGAGATCTTTTCGTTCTCTTCATTTGAGACGTCTCCTTTGAAAGCCATCTCTAAGTGAACCCTTTGACAGAAAACAGGGAAGGTAGGAATTCAGAGGCAGGGTCCAGGAGGGGTAAGATGTTCTAACAGAGGTAGACAAGCCAGCAAAATGAAATTTACCTTGGTTATTATGTTGCCTAAGGCAGGATTCACTTGCAGTTATAATTCTAGTGGAACATCTTCACCAAGAGTTCATTTACTTCATACCCTTTAGGAAAGAAAACTCTACTTTAATGAGATAGAAAGCTTAGAGTTGAACAAAAACTGTGATTCGAAATTCCATCCAAGCATGCAGCGTGTTCTCTTTCCCCAGGTCCCATCTTCAATGAATGTCTTGATTACCACAAATCACTTTTTAAAAACGTCTTTTTTCCCTTCTTTTTAGGAAACTAAACTATCAAGTTTATATATTTGATGATATCCTACTTTCTAGCTTCCTCAAAAATAAATCAAAGAATGTTACTCTGTGTATATGTGTGTGTATGTGTGTGTGCTGTTTGTTGTGTAAGCCTTTGAATTACATTTTTGAAAAAGTTTTTTTTTTCTTTTTTCCCCACTGCATTTATCCCAGTTCACTCATGGAACAGAATCATTATTTAAGTTCCTGTTGAGGTTTTTTTACAGGGGGGGAAGGGGCACGAAGAGGGGATGGAAGGAGACTAGGCCCAGTGAGAAGGATCCTTTTAGTAGTCTAACAAAATGACTTGCCATTGAGGGCCCTGTACTATAGAAATGCATAATTGTCGATTTATTTTTAGATGAATACAGCTGTGAACTCATATACTATAATGCACTAGGTAAATTATTTATTAATGAAAACTCCTTTTCTAAAATTCATCAGATGGCCACACAAAACAAGGCTTTTGTAACCATTTTCTCCTGGAGATTCAGATTAATGAAACACAGTGGTTACAGTGATCTTGCTGTTTTTTTCTCCTCTCTGCCGAGCATGTTTTTTACTTGATATCTCATCCAAGGCAGCATTTGCCAACACAACTGAACAAGTCTAGTGTAGAGAACTTTAATGTAGTTGGAAAGTATCCAGCCTGGAACAGGAGTCTGTGTCAGGCTCTAAGGCCAACCATATTTTCTTTCACGGTTTACTCTGTTTTCTCCTTGGAGTTATTGAGTCTTTGCCTCCTTGAGTCCTCAGGCCGTCAGGAACTTTCAGACATGATAAGTGGTTCCTCTGGTCAGAGAGCATGCCTTGGTGCTAATCCTTAGCAATTCTTGAATTCAAGTGTGTCCTACGGCAAGATTTTTCACTTGCTTGCCTGCTTCCTCATGTGAAACTTGGTTTTCTAATTCCCAGTCAGTTCACAAGTTGGCTGATGATTGGCGAGATTAATTATCCTTATGGGCAGGGAACCTTATAAATGCTAAATTGTACTAAATCGTTGAGTAATATAAAACTGCTAAGTCAAGAGTTAAAGAAAGCAATTAAATCTGCTTAATACATTTGTTGACTATTTTTAGAGCCTGAATCAACTTATAAAATTAGAAGTTGGATAAATCAAATAAGAACAAAAATAATAACTCAGTACTTAGAATTTTCTAGTCACTATGATAAAGCACATTGTATGAATTATCTTGTCTACCTTATACCAACCCATGAGATAAGCATTGCTATTATCTTCAATTAACAAATGAGGTGGCCCAATTAACAACTGACTGGCCCAAGGATACAGACTGATAAATAATGGCATAAGAAATAGAACCCAGGATCTTCTGGTTCTGAAACATGTATACTGTATTGCTTATAATGCAGTCATTCCCTTGACGTCAATAATGACAGAGTTTCATGCCAAGACATTTAGAGGTTCTGAATAAGCTCTGAAGTAAGAATGCGTATGTGGCCCTGCTGATTGATAGCTATGCATCATTGTACAAATTATCACCTTTAAAACACGGTCAATAACTGTCCCTGATCACAAGGGTATGTACGGCATGTGGAGTAGTGCTCAGAACTGAGTGAGCATTCAAACTATTTTAGAAACTATTAGCACTTAATGACAGTATTCTTTCTAATCACAACACTATCACTTTCACTTGGAAAGCATGTTGCGAGAATGAACACTAATTCACAGGTCCTGTTTGACCTATTGATTCCCACTCGCTGATATAATCAAAATAAAACAGTAATAAGGCAGCACAGCCTCTTACATAGATAGTGTTCTGGCTCGTTTGTAAGATTTAAACATCAGTTGCTATTTCCATCCTAAGCCATTTTGAATGAGCTAATAGTTTATTTGTGTGTGTTTTAGGAGAAATTATAAAGTAGAGTGAAGTAATGGCTCTATTATGCACATTAAGGGTTTGGATTTTGCATGGTCAGTGGCTAGAAAGAATCTGGAGTTATTTCAAACCATCCTTGTAATTGTATCTATCTGCCTTCTGTACAAGCAGATAAGAACTACCAAACCTCTAATTAACCCAAGAATAGACAAAAGAATCCATGTGCGTTTGCATTTGTTTCCAAATAGTCTATAGAAGCCACCAGGAGTGATGTAAACTTAGAATGTTGGAAATTTCCTGGGCTTTTATGCCTAATACTAACTCCTCTAAATTCAGATGCCCTTAAACCCCTGGTTGAGATTAACCTTGAGTTTGAATTCCAGGACTTTTCATTTAACTAGGTGTGTTGGTTTGGACATGTCTCTAAGTTCGTTGGAAAAGCGTAAATGATAATACATATCTCATTAGTAGTTGTGGCCTTTAAAAGAATCTAGTAATTAGCATAGCTACTTGCATAGTATGTTCTCAATACATTTTAGCAATTATGATTTTATGAGAATTCTTACTGCTTATTCCATTCAGAAATGAATGTGACTATAATTTTTGCTTGTCTTTAGATTTTGCATGGCATTAAAAAGGTTCAAAAAGACAATAAACCATGTTCCAACAAAGTTAAACTGTTAAGGATGACAAGAAGTTATATCTTATACCGATAAAATCTTATCTTCTCCTAAATTCCAGGTTATAAGCCAAAACATTTTGTGCTAAGTGTTTTAATCATACAAAATCATTAAACCATCAAGGAATGTTTGTGAAGTACCTGTGTGGGTATGGCCACATGCTGGGCTCTAAAATACATCTAATGATGATATAATGCATAAGCAGCATTTCTCAAGGTTTCAAACAAGGTTGTAAGCTAATTAATTTCACTATCAAATCATCTTATAAAAATAAGGAACTTGTTCTTCTAGAGACATAGTTTTAATGGAATGGTTTCAAGTCAAAGCTAGAAGTCAACTTTATTCTTCTGATACCTAAATCCATTTGATTGTAGTGCGTGGGAACATCAGATACTTCATGTGTCTCATATTTAAGCTAGGAATAATATCTGTTGAATAAGAGGAAGAGGCCTCTGCTTGCAGCCCTTCTTAAAGTTTCTAATAAACTCTTTTTCTAAAAAGCCTATTCCTTGATTTTATGGAGAAAATTGCAGTTGTTCTCTCTTTCTTAGAAAAATTAATTAAAGCATGATAGGGACATCGAGGTATCTAAGATACTTCAATCTCAATATATATAAAATTATACTCATTTCTTCACTCTTCTCTCTGTTTGATTTTGAATAAAAGGGGAGCACAAAGAAAGAGAAATCAGAGTCATCCTAACAAATCCTCTTTGTCCCCCACCCTTCCGTATCTAATTCATCACCAACACCTGTTCTAAACACAGTCTGCAATCAGCTTTGCTATTTTCATCCTCACCACCACCCTGATCAGAATACCAGGCCTCCAGACTGGACTGACACTATGCCTTTCAATGGTTCACCCACTGGCACCCAGTCTTAGCTCCCCCTAGGCATGAGTTTCACTATGTCTAGAGATCTTTGCAATCAACACAAATTTTTGTCACTCCTCTCTGGATGCCTGCCCTCCTGCAGTCTTGACCACTCAGTCCCTCACCATCCCTGCTCAGCCCTGCTCACCCTTGCCCAGCATTCCCCCAGGCTGGAAGCTCCCTCAGCATCAAGCAGGATAGTCAGAGGAGAGAACTGTCCTTCCTCCCCTCTAGACCTAATTTATTCATTCAGTGTACCAAGTCCACATCACTTCCCTTTCCCAATCTTCCTCCATAGTTGATTTCCTTATCACAGGTTAATTTCCCTGCCATATACCTCAGTACTTGTCACAATTGCTATTTACAGCTATTGCTGGATATCTGATTAATATCTCTCCAGCTAGACTATGTTTGTTCACCATTCTATCTTTGGGGCCTTGTACAAATCTAGCTTTTTCAAGCATTCAGTAAATTAATACATATTAATTGCATATATTACCAAATTAAAAGGCTCAATTTCCATAGATTTATGAAACATTAAAACACTAAATCCCACAAGGGCATACCTAAACCTTGTGTATCGAAATAAATGCTAATGAGAAAATTTCATGCTGACAAGTAACTAGTACCACATGGATTACAGTAATCTATCACTTCTCGTCTAATAGGAAACTCTGATTCTTGTGAAGGAAATACTCATGCATGTTTCTCTCTCTCTGTCTCTCTCTCTCTCTCTCTCTCTCACACACACACACACACGCACACACACACACTCAAACACACACATAATTATGAAACATAGCATAATGCCACATGAGTTACAATCCTTAAGGCTATGGGAATCATATAACATCTAACTTCCAGGACTAGTCAAACTAATTTCCAAGTATAACTCTTATATTTGAATCAACATGCTTAACACTTGACGCTAATATGTGTGAAAATCCTTCAGATGCAAATGTCTCATAGAATTTCAAAAATAAAGGGTCAATGGCATACTTCCCCAATCAGAACATGCTTTTATGGATGCCAAGCTACTTTTGGAAGACAAGCATTGAAATTATTGTTAGAAGCTTTCTTTTTTAATTTCAATTTTCTGGGGTTTTCAGAGTGGTAACCATTTTTATTGATCAACCTTCAGTACTCAATACATGCCTAAATACATAGAGGAGTAGAATAGAAATTTCAGATCCTGAAATTTTATTTTTTCTTCTGGATCTTTTACTTATATTAAATACATAATTTGGGAACAATTATTTGCATTTCTTCATGCTTCAGATGTTTCATATGTAAAAAAAAGATGCTATGCCTATTTGATCTTTAGCAGGAAAAATAGATTAAAAACTGCAGAAAATACCTACCTTGGTGTGAAGTATACACTAATTCTTACCCTCTTGTTTTCCTTTTTCTCATCATTTAGACCATTGAAGATCTTTCAAAAACGCGGAGACCTATGTGACATTTTGTACATATTCAGTTTCAAACCACAATTGTTCTCATCTTTCCAGGAGATGGGTACAAAAGATCTCTCAATGGAGGACTGAAATGACTCTTTCATTCTGTTAAGTACATTTATTTATAGAAAGATGCCAATCAAGAGTGCACATGAAAACTGAAGACATAAAGACCTTTAAAAGAAGAACAGGAAGAAGCATATGTAACTCATGTCATTTTCAGATTGAGATTCTCTGACATGTGGTTTGCCTGAAGGAAATAATAAGTTAAACCAAATACTTTAACTAACCTCTTCTACATACATCTAAAGGCTTCTCTCTCAGGGACACCTTGGTGTGGAAATCTGAGTCACAACCCTACTTCTCTGGAAAAAGTGATTTTGAAACCAACAGCGAACTTCCTCTAGGCAGTTAGAGGAGGTGCTCTTTGACCATGTAACATACAATAGAAGGAACAATCATTTTGTCTTTCTTTTCAGTAGCACAGAATTTTTTAAAACACAGTTATAAATCACTTAAACCTCCTCTCTCAATAACTTCTCTTTAGAAAATTGGAGTGAGAATTTGAGGCTTTGGATCTATAAAGAATGTGGATTTGGGGGATGTTTCATCTCAGCCTTCCAAATCTCTTTTCTATGTTTAGTCCTAAATAAGATTTTAACAGTGAAGTATCCAGTAGGTTCTTTTATAACATGAACAAACAAAAACCACTTAGATAGCTTGCAAGTAGAAGTAACACTTTGAAAACAAATCCAAAATAATGATTGAATAAAACCTCTCTTGGAATATAAATGAAATCACTGACATTTGGTAGGGGCTTCCAGTTAAATTTTAGCCTGAGGTGATGAATAATGTCTCTCAAAATGAAATTCTCTGGCTTAGGTCCTTTTACAAATAAAGATACAACTCTGTGTATAATGACTTCATTCCATGGAAAAAATTCTCACACAAAAGATGTTCTCATTATCGTCATGTATTTATACCCAGCAGCATTGCTCAGAGTTAGCAATACGGCTTTAAACTCAGTTTGCCTGAGTGGAATTCCAGGCTTCATTGCTCACTTGCTGTGGTATAACAGTTTGTATATAATACCTGGACAAGTGCTTCATTTTTCTCATTTGGAAAATGGAGAATTTATTGGTATCTTGTGGAATTGTGGAAAGTTCATGAAGCATATACATGCATATTAGTTGGCTACAGTTTCATCATAATGTATGGAAACATAAAGACATATTTACCACCAAAACAACTAAGATAACTGAATAACTAACGCCAGCACTTGACAAACCAGAGAAGCATCCATAGGCGAGGTACCACCCCTATGCAAGACTAGTGAGGGAATAGTTGGATGGTAACTTCCACATTTGTACTAGCTGATCCCACATCCGTGCTGGCTGATTTCAGCTTCCTCAATTATTTCTTCTAGGGTGTACTAAAGGCACAGGATTGCTGAGAATGAATCTGAGATCCAGATCTTCCCAGGCACTGCATTGTAGATGCCTGGGCAGGTAGTGGTAGAAATGCTATTAAAAGCATCACATTTGTAGCCGTTTCACATAGCTTGTACATCTGCTCATTGCTAATGAGGGACAACCCCTGGAGCCTACCAAGTAAATCACTGAACAAATCAGAATGGAAACAAAAGTTATTAGTATATTTCCAATGTTTTCAGAATTGTGAATGCCTAGTGCTGCACACATGTCCTACTTGGATCTGCAACATTCCCCAAAGGCTCATATGTGGAATGTTTGGTTCCAGATGTTGCAATATTCAGAGAGAGGCTTTGGGGAAGTGATTGAATCAGGAGAGCTCTGATCTCAATGATGGATTAATCCATAGTAGCTGGTGGCATTATTGGGAAGCAGTAGAAACTGCAGGAAGTGGAGTCTCATTGGAGGAAGCAGGGTATGACGGAGAAGGGTATTTCATACATGTCCCCCATCTTCCCACCCCTGCCAGCCCCTTTCTCTCTGCTTTCTGGCTACCATGAGGTGAGCTGCTTTTATCTACTAGGTCCTTCTATCATGATGTTCCACCTCACCTCAGGCCCAAACCAGTGGAGCTGGCTGATTATGGACTGAGTCAAAATAAATCTTTCCTTCACTAAGTTTTTTTTTCCCCCCTCAGGAATTTTGTCACAGCAATGAAAAGCTAACAAGAAATGGTAGGCATATTATTAAAGGTAGTTCATTGAACTCTTGCCTGTCATCATAAATGATCTAGGGGATTTTCCCCTTGTTCATATACTTAAAAACGTCAGATGATGTGGATAAGAGCCTTCTTCTAGGCTTCTCTCTTTAAAGGTAATAGGTAGAATACATATTAAACTGACAAAAAGGTGAGACTGAAAAACCTTTCATTTCTAGGTTATACAGAGGAAATTTAGAGTCTTCCATTATCATGTAAATGAGTTCATTTCCAAGGCAAGAATAGCTGAGAGCAAAGTAATCTTCTTCCTCTTCATCATAAAGACAAAGAAAGTCTCAGACAACATGATACTGTCCTACAACCCTTCAAAAGGCTAAGAGTTTTTGACAATTTTGTCCAAAATATAATTCTGGTATAAGAAGAATATTTTATTTTTTGATTTTGGAAATAAGACCCAGGTCATTGCACATGCCAGCAATACTCTACCATTGAGCTATATCCCTGGCCCTGGAAGCATAATTTGAATCCAAATCTATTTGAAAAATGTTGTGCTCTTTTTGTTATCACTTTCTCCTTCTGACAGTCTCTCTGATATGCTAGAGAGCATGGTTGGTGTCAAGTTGCCAGATTAAGCAAATAAAGGCAAAGGATGCCCAGTCGAATTTAAATTGCAAATAAACAATGAATAATCATTTGTTGTACATATGTCCTTTGCAATTGGGATATATTTATATGGAATAAACCATCTGTTATTTTGTCATTAATCTAAAATTCATATGTAATTTGACACACCATACTTTGGCACCTCCATGCTAACTTCAGGTACCTAATAAGCCATCAATTTTTAATTCCAACACCCAGTTCATTTTACCTCTGAGTCTGTGCTTGTGGGTGGTGAGTTGAGAAAACCTCAAAGGCAGGCAAGAGTACAAAAATAGAAGGGGACACAAATCCACCATCTTCATTATTTTGACCAGAAAACACACACCCTCTCTCTCTCTCTGTCTCTCTCTATCTTTTAATTCAACAACATGTTTTGCTCTATTTATTCCACAAATTTGGTTAAATGGAAATAAGGGCAAATGTTCCTACTCTTGCAAACTCACAAACAATAAAATGCATTCTTTCTTTTGACTGTATGGTACTATTTTCCTTATAGTAAAAGCACTCACTGGGATCAGTATAACTTCACATCCTAGTTAGGTGGTTTTTATCTTTCACCTATCAGTATCAGAATCTCTAGGTTAGATTAAAATCTTCTCAAAAGGAGATTTGCAAACTAAGAACTCTTTATAACAACAAAAACCACCCATTTGAATTCATTTCATTCACCATATGACACTGCCCAAGGACCCTCCAACTAAGATCTTTAGAAAATTTTGTATAAACAAAATTTGGGGTTTTTTATTTGTTTTTACTTTTTGGGGGGAAGGGGTGTTCCAGGGCATCTGACCCAGGACCTTGCACATGCTTCAATTAATTACCACAAACTAGTTCAGAAAATTGATATAGAACACTGGAGTTAAAGGAAAACCTGCACCAGAGCCTCATGCAATGTCCACCCTGTTTACATAATCAACTCAAAATCATGTTGAGGATTTTGCTTTTCTGTTTGTTTTTCCCTGAGGAATGGTCTTTGCCCATAACGATCCTTCTTTCACCTGACACCTCTCATAAAAGTGACCTATCTTGGTGAGATGTTGAGCTTGGGCTGACAGGAAATGCCAACATACTAACCAACATAATCCAGCTTTGTAGGAAATTTACATGTAATAATGTAACTTGTGTAGAATAGGTATCAAAGTAGGATCTAAAGTGAATACTGATTGATCTGAAAATCTGGGTTTTCCTCAGATTTCATTGTACCTAGCACTGATATATGAATAGAACCACTAAAGAAGTTGAGTGTTTTTCAAAGTATGGATCATGACTCATTAATAGGTTGAAAACCATTTAGAATAGAAAATATTTATGTGCATGCCCATAAAATAGTTAAGTATCATTTTAGGCACTTTAAGTTTTCAGAGTCAAAAGCATTTGAAAGCCATTGTACTGGAGTGTTTGGAAAAAAATGAGTACTCTTGCATAAATGTGCTCTTATAAGCTTATTTAAAGAAGAATTAAAACTTTATATCTTAGCAAGGGCTTCTACAGCAAAGTACCACAGGCCTAAGTAAATTATAAACAGCAGAATTTTATTTCTCCCAGATCTGGAGCTGGAAGTCCAAGACCATATTGTCAACATGACCAGACTCTACTGAGGGGTCTTTTCTTGTTTTTAAACTACCAATGTCTCATATCACACAGAGGAAAAAGAACTGGCAAGCCCTCTGGGGTGTATTCTTGTGAAGGTTCTACTCCCATTCATGGGGGCTGCATCCTCATGACCTAAGCAGCCCCAAACTCCACACCTCCCAACCCTTCATTCTGGGGATTAGTTTTCAGAACGCAAATTTTTAGGGGACACAAACATTCAGTCTATAGCACCTCACTTACTAGAAAAACAGAGCTATTGATGTTTTTAATAATAAAATTTTATTTGTTACCATTATTGTTTATTGTTTTCATGGAATAAAGATTGGACAAGATTATGTATATTTCTTAACTGCACCTGTCTCAATTCAGAGACCTAGAGATTATTTCAAGTAAGAAATTCATCCCTAATTTATGCAGTTCAAAATTGCCAGATTCTACTTAGTATCGACCAATAAACTATCATCCAACCCAGGCCTCTCTGTAGTCTTTAACTTTAAACTCTTAAATTTAATAAAAGGCATCTCTTTCTAAATCCCACCCCTAGTATGTATTGAATACTTAAAGTACTATTCAGTGACTTATGTCATTTGATTGCTACAAAATGAAAGAACTTGAACAGATCTTATTGAATGCCTACCATATGCTACCACATTTAAAATGTTATCAAGTGTAATTCTCACAGTATGTTTGTGAAGAAAGATATAATTGCCTACTTATCATAAATTATCAAACTGAGTCCCAGAGTGGCAAACTAGGTCGGAGAGCTATTTGTCCTCACCTCTTTAGAGACAGACCAACTGAGATTTTTTGAACGAAGATCACTTACAGTAAATATAATGAACAGTGGAAGCAGGGCCTGACTTCTGGTTTAGTGCTCATTCCTTCCATCTATTCCCATCCCTAACCAAAGGTTTCTTCATGCTCTTGTTTGGATAAATGTTATTAAGTTTAGGCAGAGTGACTGCAAGTGTTCCCATCTCTTGCAATGGCTTCCAAGAGTGCTTCTGCTACATGTTTGAAGTTGTGATGGTTTGTTAAAAATGAGAGTGATATATATTATTTTTCTTCTCCAACAATAGAAATAACAATAATAATAACAGCTTTGCTGTTTTTGTTGTTGGGAGGGGGTTTCATTTTGCCTGATGCAGGAGGTTGGATAATGGAGCTCTGGATATTCAAGCTGCTTCTGTAACAACAAGAAAAATTGATTCATCCCATCATTATCCCTAAAGTGCTAAGTTTTGAGATTATAAATTATTCCATTCTCAGTCATTTTCAACTTCTAATCGAGTCTGAAGTAGATAAGACTGTCAGATTCTAAAATTTGGGTAAAGAATGCTACATACTGCTGTGAGGAGGAGAGTAAAAAGCACTTCAAATAAATGATCTGCCTAAGGGATTCACATTTATGATTGATTATTGATCTCTGGAAGAGCTTTGCACAAGTGGAAAGTTTTCTGCATTAAACTTTTTATTGTAGAACACAATCCAAGCACCACTGCATGCATCCTGAAGCCTGCAACATTGTTTTTAAGAGCTTTTAGGAAGAAGACTCTGATGCCCCATGACCCTTCCTCATTTTCTGTGACTTTTATTTTACTCCTGCCACACTTCAAACCATCAACAAGCTATTCTCAAAATTCTCTCTTTTCCAGGTTTCTGACACTTTTAATTTTTAATTATTGTTATGACCTCCACTTGTTTTTCGACAAGTTCTCTTCAATGGAATCTTCTTCCTTTGATCTGTAACTCCGAGTGTACTGAGGGCCTAATCCTTGTCCCTTTGCTCATTTTATTTCCACACTCAGCAAATTAACTTCCTTCCATGACAGTTTTCTTATAATTCTCTGAATCACTTCTGGCATCATTAGTGAATTAATGCAGATCCATCCCATCCTGTGTTTCACTCTAAAGATGTAGATTTTATTTTCTATTTCATAATATTTCATCATACATGTGTGTGACAATTTTTCTTTGGAATTGGAAACATTTCAAAACATTTCCCCATATCTTGGAATATATTGCTAAAAGCCATCTCATTATATTCATACCCTGTGGCTTCATGCACCCTCTGGCTGCTGGCCACATACCCTTGGAGCAGAAATACAATCAGAGAAGATTGCCTAAAACTGTATTCATCTCCAGCCCACACCTGCATGCTAAGTTCAGGAAAAACACTATCTAGTCAGGATTTTACTTAGCCATTCTGGCAAACACCTGAAAGTCAATATGTTTAAAGATAAACACATAACTTTCTTTCCAAACTGACTCCCTTGTCTCTAGGAGTGGTCTCCTAATGTTCTTGGTGACAAATGATTACCATCTTAGTACTATTTCCAATTCCTCCATGAATTTGTGTTATTTACTATGTTCCACTACTCTTCCTTAGTCTCTCATAGTTTACCATTCTCTGTGATAAACATAGGAATCTTTAACCTTTTTGGAAGTCATGGACTTGATTCAGTAGTCAGAAGTCTATGTACTCCGGACAGAGGACCTATATAACACATTCGTTCTTGATGGGGATTCAAACTCCCTGCCCTGTTGAAGTGCTTCTTTCCCCAACAATTCCTGCAAATAGCTACCAGATTTATCTTCTTAAAACACTGTTTTATCAAGCCACTAGTCTACTCAAATTTTTTTTTATAGCACTGAACTACACAAAGGATAAAATGGAAGAGTGGGATGATGTTTTAACAGGCTATCAAGAGTTTATATGGCTCAGTCACCCTTTGTGTATTATTATATTTAAGCCTCATAATAAATCTATATGATAATATCATTATCTTCTTTTTATAAGGAGGAAATAGGAACTCAGATGTATTTAGGAGAGTTGGGATTCAAATCCAAGTCTCTCTTATTTCAAAACTTAACTTACTCTAAGTCATCTTAATTATGACATTTTGTCTAAAATCTGAACTTCCTTAGCGTTGCATAAATGGTCTTTCCTTAAAACTTCTTCCAACTGTCTGTTCTCTGTCTCTCTTTATTCGGTCCCTACTCTGGCTGCAGTTGTCTTATAATTCTCCCCCAAAACTTGCCAAGCACATGCCTCTTCAGATGTTGCCTTTCAACCTCACCTAGGAAAGAAACTCCCAAGATTGTTACTTTTCCAATCCAGCCCTTTGCTGTCTTCCAAGGCTCGTTTGAATTTGTTATTTCCTCTTTCGTAACTTCCCCTGTGACCATCCAATTGGAATTTCTAATCAGACATTCTACTGTTATTTCTTTTGAATATCTTCTCTGTAATCATTTGTACTGCTATGCTGCTTAGCACTGTATGTATTTTCCCCTCCCATTAAACTATAGGCAGTTGAGGGAGCCACATAATTTAATTTCCAAATGGCAGGGATTCTCTGTATTTGTGAATGAGTGATAGTTTATGTACACATAAGTGACCCAGTAAAACTCAGTTACAGTTATTTAATCTTTATTTTCTCTAAGCTGATTCCTTTGCGATTTCTTTATGAAGTAGAATAACAAAGACTCTTGATTTTTCCTTTGAATTGTTATTGAAGTATTTACTTTAACCTTTCTGGAAATATATATTGAACCCTAATGGGAACCCATTAGTAGACAGGGAAATTTCATTCAACTCTGGTTCTCCAGGAGGCCATTAGGCTCACCTTCTGTCAATACTAATGTTCCGCAATCAGATATTGTTTTGACTTTCTCTAAAAAAATAGAAATAGAACCTGTCCAGTCTTAAAAATCTGTTAACGCCTGTGTTGAGTGTTAACAGGTTTGGACGTTGACATGGAATGCTGTAAATCATGCTGAACACGCCTACAAGTCCACATCTCCACAATCCTAAATGCAATATTTTCATCAGCTGAGCTCGGTGTAGCGATAAAGCAGGAAATGTTGATAGTGCTCTTTTCAGAGATAAATGAGAAGAAAAACTTTTTCCCAGCAAATACATAGAAATCAAAGGCAAAGCCTAAAATGAAAAGATTGCTTCTTTTCTCCTAATTTAAATATCACAGAAACTATTTTGCCCCTGTGTATAAAAGATTATTACAAAAAGAACTGAAAATTAATAAATATTTGTTTATTCATTCTGTATTTGTGCCACCCTTTTCAGGGGTTGGAATAAATAGTTTATCCACTCTTTTCATAAATGTTTATTGAATTAATAGTCTAGGCTATATTCTCAGCCTTTCCTACTAATTCAGCATAAATTCTTGAGCAAGACATTGACCTCTCTCAATATCATATTCATATTTAGAAATTGGTGCTAGCTGTAAACTTACCTCCTTATAATCGACACTAATGTGTGTTTTTACTTCAGACACTCGCCAGTCTATGCATTTTTAAAAATATTTTTGATTTGATGCATAACATATATACAGAAAATATACCCTCTATTAATTTTCAGAGAAGAAACATACCCATGGCATCATCAACCCATTCAAGGACGAGAACAATTCCAGCAATTCCAGAACTATCCTTTGTACATCCCACCTGGGGCCCATTCTCCTTCTGTAGACAATACTGATTTGTCCATTTAAAAAAAAATATTTCTATGTCTGTCTCTGGGTCAGGTTAAAACTCTTCATCTTTTCAGTTAAATTCTTAAATTTATTAATTGTGACTTTTTCAAAATTTCTGATTAATGGATGTTTCTTTAATATGCTCATTTCTTTCCTTCTGGTAATTTAAATCCTGGTATGTTTTGTAATTTTTTGTTTTGAGTGTCAAATGTAACATATTAAAAATTGCAACAATGTTTCGAAATTTTGCAAGGCATTCTTTACCTCTGAATTCAATTTTCTATTGCTCCTGGCATTTAATTTGAGAATGGGTTTTGATTCTCCTGAGGGATGTTTAACTCTGATTTACTGATATATACTTTTTTTTTTCTCTTGTGGAGAGGATAAAGGTTGTTCTTTTCTGAACAATTGAATATGCTTATTTATTTGGGTAGTGAGGTTGAATGGACTGTTTTCCATTTGCTGATGAACACCAGGAAACATAAATTTAAGCATTTTTTTCTACTGGAATCATCTGATCTCTCTTACCTCTCATCACTACTTGACTTTTTCTTTATATATACAAGTTTGTGTTTTTACTAGATTGCTACTTCTAATGCAAGTTCCATCAAGTTAATCGTGCAAGTGAATGGGGTAAAAATATCAGCAAAATATATATAAATACATGGGTATAAGAAGTGCTTTAGGAACATTTCAGAACTGTTTCACTAGATGATTTTAACTTCTGTTCTGCTGTTTGTTGTTCATTTGTTTGTTTTGGCTTGGTTGGCTCTCCATTTCCCTCCTATACTTTCATCAAATAATTGCATCTGCATTATGAGTAGAAGTGTCTGTCTTCTACTAATGTGGTTTTGGTAGATAGATTAGCTCGCTAGGGCTGCCATAACAACATACCATAAACTGGTTGGCTTTAGACAACAGAATTTTTTCCTGTCCCAGTTCAAAGACTGGAAGTGAAAAGTTAAGATGTCATCTGGGCTACCTTCTTCTTGGAGTCTCAGAGGGATATTCTGTCCCATGCTGTTCTCCTAATCTCTGGAGGTTGCTGGCAATCACTGGTGTTCCTTAGCTTCATGTGCAATCCTCCAATCTGTGCTTCCATCATCACAAAGAACAGGGCATTTGCCTGTGTGCCTTCACATCGTCTTCCTTTGTGTCTCTGTGTCTTCTCTGTGTTTCTTCTCTTCTCATAAGCACACCAGTCATTTTAAATTAGGGAATCATCCTACTCCAACATGAACTCATCCAGCTAATTACATGTTTAATGACCCTATTACTAAATGAAGTTACTACTGCGACTTGAATATAGTTTGACTGTGTCCTCTAAAGTTTCATGTTGGAAGCATGGTCCTCAGTGTGCAATGAGTTAGGTGGTCGCTATAGTCTGGATCTGGAATTCCCTCCAAAGTTCAAGTGTTGAAGGCGTGATTCCCAATGCAAAAATTTTCAGAGGTGGGACTTCTGGGAAATGATTGGATCCTGAGGAGTCTAACCTTATCAGTGGATTAATCCATTCAGAGCTGAATAGACTACTGGAGGATGTTGGAGACTGAGGCAAGAGGGACATGGTTGGAGGTCACTAAGTTCATGACCTTTGGACTACATCTTATCTTGGCCCTTTCCTCTCTCCCCCCCTTTGCCTCCTAGTACCATGAACTGAGCAGCTTTTCTCTACCACATCCTTCCACCATGGTGTTCTGCCTCACATCAATCCAAAGGCAATGGAGCCAACCAACCAAGAACTGAAACTATGAGCCCAAATAAATCTTTACTTTCTCAGTTGATCTCATCAGGAAAGTGGATCCAATAACAAAAATATGACTAACGGTGGCAGAACATTTAAGAGGTGGGTCCTTTGGAAGGTCTTTAGGCATGGGGATGCTGCCCTTGGGACAAATTAATGTAGTTCTTGTGGGACCCTGAGTTAGTTCTCCAGAAAGTGAATTCTTATATAAGAGCAAGAATAAACTTTTCTTACTCTCAGGCTTCCTATAAATCCCTGAGATTCCTCTTACTCCTATTACTATGATATCATCCACCCGAGGCCCTCACCAGAGCTAAGCAGAAGCTGACACAGAACTTAGAGTAAAAGGGGCAAAAGATGGAAAGAGATAGTAGGAGAGAAAGGTCTGCAATTTTCAGAACTCTGAGCAGAAGCTATAAACTCCCTTTATTTGTTTATCTATGGCAGGAGTTTGAATTTGTTTTCAGCTAGTAAGAATTTGTTTTAATACAGAGGGTTTTCAGTTTAACCAACATACTCTACTAGGTGGCAGTTTTGAATGTTAGGGAGAAAGCAATAGAAAAGAGGAAGAAGTGCAGAATCGAAAACTGCATTCAATACCTTTTATTTTTAACACAAACTTTAGAAAATGACAATTAGCATGATCTGAATCACTGGAACTGGTGGAGATGCTCAGAAGATGGCATGAGCAAGCAGCATCATGGGTTTGGGGTAAACTAGATTGAAAAGCATCAGTTTAAGACTTCAGAGTACAAAGAACAAAACTGTAGATTTGGTGCAAGAAAACTCCATAACTTTACCCAGTGATTTACTAGAGTTGCAAAACTGCACAATTACTAAAATACACATGAATTTAAGTTTAATTTTGATAAAAGAAGAATAATCATATTTGCTTCCCAAAACTGCCACGCAGATTAAATATGTATAAGAGCTATAAGAAGATGTTAAACTTCTGTATCAGAAGTAGCAACTAGAAGGTTGGATACAAGCTTCAATTTACAGAAAGAATTTGTTTTGACCTGTAAAGTATTTTGTTTTGCTTGTTTTGGAGATTTTCAAAAATATATTTTTTGCTAATTTTTCCCACTTTATTGTAGTATAACTGAAAATAAAAATTGTATATATTCAAGGTATATGTGCAATGTGATATTCATATACATGTATACACTGGGAAAGGATTATCACAATATATTCATCATTTCACATAGCTACTTGTGTTTGTGTGTGAGAATTTTTAAATGCATAATATGTCAAATATATAATGCATCATAATTAACCAAAATTAATATACATTAGTATTTCAGCAATAAATGAAAGTTTGTACCCTTTGACCAACATCTCTCTATTTTCCCCACCCTCTGACCTGCTCAAAATATTAAAAATAGAACTACTACAAGATCTAATGACCTCACTTGTGGGTATGCAACCAGAGGAAATAAAACCACTCTCTCAATGTGATATTTGCACATCCATTTTCATTGCATCCTCATTCTCAGTTCTAACATGTGGTGTCAAGTTTTCATCAACAGATGAATGGATAAAGAAAATAATATTATTCAGCCTTTCAAAAAAGGAATTCAAGCATGGTAATGCATGACTATCATCCTAGCCACTCAGGAGGATGAGGTAGGAGGATATTGAGATTGAGCAACATAGTGAGCAACGTAGTGAGACCCTGTTTAAAATTTTTAAAAAAAAAAAAAAAGCCCAGGAAAGTAGTGCCACAGTAGAATATCCCTGGGTTCCATCCTCAGTACCAAGACAAAACAAAAAAAGGAATCTTTTCATTCTTTCCATTTATGACAATTGAGAGTAAACCTTGAGGGTATTATATTGAAATAAGCTGGACACAGAAAATTGTTGATGATATCACTTACACATGGAATCTGAAAAAGCTAGACATAGAAGTGATTATTATTTTCTTAATAGAAAATATGGTCTGAATTTCCAGCTTTTCCTGGACAGTGCTGGGTCAAAACAGCTGTGGGCAGCAGTAGCCTGAGGTTGGGGACAGCCTGCCCATTTAGATGGGCACTTTGTTTCCTGTTTCCCTCTCTCTCTCTGCTCAGCACTCTTCACTCTGGTACCTCTTGTCCCTAGGTATTTGCCTCTGTGACACACCTATGTGCTTTTTCAAAGAAAAATGTCTCCATAACTGTAGAAGCACATTGAAATGAAAGAAAATGTGGCCTTCCAAAGGAGGCAAGAATTGCAAAGATTTCCTTTTGTGCTTTTGAGCTATTAGATTCAATAAAATGGGTAATAAATACAAATATATAGAAATATGTAAAGAAAATAAATACAGAGATAAAATCAGAAATTCTTTTATCTTTTCCCTAAATCTTTCTTTCCTACATTTCCTCTTTTTAACTATTACTAAAATTTTTACTAAATATAATATCCTCCCACTATGTGTTCTGTGTGTGTGTAGGTGCATGTATGTATGCACATACGATTTTCACAAATGGTATCAAAATATACATATTATTACATGATTTTTTTGGCATAACAATAGAGCCTGTTCATACAAATATAGAGAGAGCTGTACTACAATTTTGCTAGGATAATGATAAAGGTAAAAATTGCAGTAATTAAACTTCTGTTGCTGACACATATTTAGGCTCTTCCCAGTTTTCCTTACTTCTCAAACATTGTTATAATCATCTTTATACATTTTCTTGACACACATCTGTCAGTTCATAGAATGAATTCATAGAAGTTACATTATTGGGCATAAACAAATGCACATTTTAGATTTCGATTGGTACAGCCAAACAGAAGTCAATCATTAATCCTAAAAAAATGCTAAAGCCATTCCTCTGATATTTAGGTAAAGTATAGGTCTGGTCAGATCTTGGTGAGGGAATCACAAAATATAATGTGACATTTTATTGAATAAGAAAAACTACCTTGCTTATGCTCTTCCTAAGTGCAAATTTAAACCACTTAGTGTCAAAAATAAAGAAGAATGGCATCTGCTGCTCCTTCTCCCCATCACACACGCACACATCAAAGGTGGTCTGGCTGTCCCTGAAACTAGACTAGACATCTTTCACTTATGAACAAGACAACAATAGAGACAGAACTAATCCTCGTCACAACAAATCAGATGCCTAGAGAGAGCCAAGTGGAAGAGAAGCAAAGCTCCATGCCAAAAACCCTAAGAGGTAGGAAATGCCACGGGATGTGCTCCAGCTGCAGCAGAATTGTGAAAAGCCCCAAATGGTTAAAAGGAACAGTGTGCCAAAAGAGAATTGCAGGATGCATCGCTACAGAGAATTTCTGCAGCCCTTTGTTGTTAAGTGATTTAATCTTGTGCATATCAAGGTGCTTTTTACTGAATTTTGTTGTGTGAGGTAGGGAACAGGCTATGGTAAACAGTTAATGATTTCACCTAATCTGCTGATGCTGCACCAGCACATTTTGCCAGCAGCTTCCCCAGGAAAACACCATCAAAGAGTCAATGAGCTATAAAATGGCTACTTTTTCATTCCAAAATAATATTTCACTTGTCTATGTTTGGAAATTTGTACAATATTCCAGTGACATTGATTTATTATAAAATGTAGTGCTTCTTCATGGAGAAGGCATATTCTATTATTAAAGAATAATTTCATCCAAAGGGCAAATATAAACAGATTAATGGATTCAGCTATTTTAAATCTGCATAATATGGGAAAAGGCAAATAACATTATTCCCACCAAGATTCTATATTCAATAACATAAGCACCAGTACCTTGTGATCTTAACTGAACATAATTTCTGAGTAGTGAAATCTAGAATATTCATAACAAGAGCTTTTATTTATGGAGTTTCTGTAACTCTGAGAGCGTTTTTCACACGTCTTAACTCATGCAATTTATGCTCCTAGGCAACCTTGTGAGTTTTTCAGAATAGGTGTTAAATTTGATTCACCAAGGCTGTCTCAAGTCCCTTTGTAAAAGGTCAGAGTATAAATGAATTCAATAAGCAACTTTGAGATTAGAAAACTGAGAGGTTAAGTGCATTATCTGAGACCATGCTAGGAGTAACCGTCCAAAGTCCACGCCTCACAGGTGCTTAAGCCCCACTTCCCTTCATGCTCTTTCTTCAGGGGAATGCATCTTCTTTCTTGTGAGGTGTTTCTCCTGCCCACTCTGTCAGCAATGGCATTATGACTTCAGAGCCACTTTCTGTGATAAGAACATTTTCCTCTACTGCATTACTCACCATACTTACTGTCATTCAGCATTAGCTGTGCTGTTTTGGCTCCATTGAAAGAACATCATATTCAACTTGAAAAGGATAAAATACACACAAAAAGGTACAATGGCACCAAAAAAAAAAAAAAGAAAGAAAGAAAAAGAGTGAGAATAAACTAATAATTCAAACCTAGATGGAGATACAAGTTAGCATCATATGTAATAAGATATAATAGCAATTATATAATAATAAATATGCCATAAGACAATTCAATATCATGTATCCCCTGATAGGAAACAATGAGAAAGACTCATCATTTCTTTGTTTTTCTGGCCAAAAATGTATAACCAATCACGAGAGAACTGAATAAATTCAAATTATGGGACATTCTACTAAATTATTGATTAGTATTCTCTCAATGTGGGAAGGTCATAGAGACAATAATGATTAAGGAATTTTCACAGAAATACAGAAACCAAGGAGACACAACTCAGTTTCATTTAGGATCCTGTATTACATCTTGAAATAGACAAAAACGAAAAGATACCAGCAGACAAACTGGTAAAATCCAAATATATAGTATAATTAATCGTATTACACCAAAGTTAATTCTTAGTTTTGATAATTGTACTGTGATTATGCAAAATGTTAACCTTGAGGGAAGCTGGGTGAGGCTATACAGGAACCCTACTATTTGTATAACTTTCTGTGAGTTTAAAATAATTCCAGAATGAAAAGTTTCAAAAACAAAAATCAAAATTGGTTGTTTCAAGTACAGTGAGGTGACACAGGAAATGCCATCATAATCTAAAGTATTTTCCTACCTCTTTACTCTCACATCCTCCTGTGTCCACGTTCTGTCTCTAGGCTTATGTGCATATTGAACAATCTCCACTGGCCTCAGTTCACATATTCCCATCCTACTCTGTTCCCTGGTGGGCCGCCAACTATGGATTTTGTCAATTGGGTTTCCCTGTCCTGTGGCTTCTACTAGGACAATGTCGGCAGATCAAAGTGCCAGAAGAGTGGGAGGTTAGAGTCTTCACATTGAGGTTAATGTTAGCAGAAGCCTAATTTCCTGGTGACAGCTCGGATAGAGAACCCCTCTCCTAACTTTATAGTTACCATCCTTTACAGGTTCCTGTATTCATCCTTCTCTTGCATCTTCAGGGCCCTTGCGGCTCCCTTTCACACCAGTCACATCTCACTAAATGCTTTCGATTACTGAATTTACACATGCCATCTCATTCCTGCCCGAACTCGGGCTGATACACAATCTCACAGTAACAAAATGGTCCATGTAGTTAGAAGCATAGTGTCTTTTATTAAGCAATTAGAGAGGCAAGAACACAGTGCCTATTGACTTCAGTTCTCGCTGTGTCACTTACTAGCTTCCTAGTACTGTGTGTCTGGTCCACAGGAAGCACTCAGTATTCTCCATTTCGTTCGTGGAAAGTTAGTACTGTGGTTCAGAACAGATGTTTTAGGGCCAGCCTTTACTCACTTTTTCCCCACCCCACAGCCACTATCAACTGTGCCTCCAAATAGATCTAGAAACAGCGATCATGTCTCACCCTCTGCACTTTCACAGTCCAGACTCACCATCTCTTCTTTCATCTCTTCTTTGGATAATTACACTTCTATCCCTGATTAAATTCTGCTCCACTCTCCCCTTACACACACACACACACACACACACACACACACAATCTTCATAATGGGCATAGAAATCTTTTAAAATGTGATTCAGACCATGAGACTTTTCTGCTCAGAACTCACCCTGTTCAGTCAGGAAAACTTAGTCAGGGCCTTTAAAAGACCATGAGGTCCTACAACTCTGCCTCCTGTATTCCTTACCTCTCCTACCTTGTCTGCTATTACTTTATTCTGTATTTACTGTTCATCCCGATTGGGTCTGACTATAACTTCCTTCAGAACTTTGCTCAAATATCAGCTTCACTGACAAACCTAAATAAAACAAAACAAAATAAAATAAAACTTTCTCCCCATGATAACACCACCAATACTTATTTTGATTTTTTTTCTTTTTTTGCCATAGAATTTAACCATTACTTATGATATGTATGCTACAGTTTGAATATATCACCCAGGGTTCTGCTGTGGGAATGTTAATCCCCGATGCAACAGTGGTTAGGGGTAGAACCTTTAAGAGATGACTATCCTCTTCCAACAAATGGTGCTGGGAAACTGGAAATCCATATGCAGCAAAATGAAACTAAACCCCTATCTCTCACCCTGCACACACCTCAACTCAAAATGGATCAAGGACCTAGGAATTAGACAGAGAACCTGCACCTAATAGAAGAAAAAGTAGGTCCAAATCTGCATCATGTTGGCTTAGGACCAGATTTCCTCAACATGACTCCCAAAGCACAAGAAATAAAAGCAGGAATCAATAAATGGGATGGATTCAAACTAAAAAACTTTTTCTCAGCAAAGGAAACAATAAGCAATGTGAAGAGAGAGCCTTCAGAATGGGAGAAAATCTTGCCCCACACACCTCAGATAGAGCACTCATTTCCATAATCTATAAAGAACTCAGAAAACTTAACCTCAAGAATATAAATAACCCAATCAATAAATGGGCTAAGGAAATGAGCAGACACTTCAAAGAAGAAGATTTACAAGCAATCAACAGATAAATGAAAAAAATGTTCAACATCCCTAGTAATAAGAGAAATACAAATCAAAACCACCTTAAGATATCATCTCACCCCAATTAGAATGTCTATTATCAAGAAAACAAGCAACAATAGGTGTTGGCGAGGATGTGGAGAAAAAGGTATACTCATACATTATTGGCGGGGTTGCAAATTGGTGTAGCCACTCTGGAAAGTGGTGTGGAGATTCCTTAGAAAACTTGGAATGGACCCACCATTTGACCCAGCTATCCCACTCCTTGGCCTATATCCAAAGGACTTAAAATCAGCATGCTACAGTGATGTAGCCACATCCATGTTCATAGCTGCTCAATTCACAATAGCTAGATTGTGTAACCAACCTAGATCCTCTTCAATAGATGAATGGATAAAGAAACTGTGGTATATTTACACAATGGAATATTACTCAGTCATAAAGAAGAATAAAATTATGGCATTTGCAGGTAAATGGATGAATTTGGAGAATGTCATGCTAAGTGAGAGTAGCCAATCCCAAAACACCAAAGGCTGAATGATATCTCTGGATGACAATACATAATTCAGGGTGGGAGGGAGGCAAGAATGGAAGAAGGATGGATTGGGTAGAGGAAAAAGAGGGATGGGATCAGGTGGGGGATAAGAATAATAACAGAATGAGACAAACATCATTACTCTATGTACATGTATGATTACACAAATGGTGTGACTCTACTTCAGATATAACCAGAGAAATAACAACTGTCCTCCATTTATGTATAATGAATCAAAATAATGTAAAAAAAATTAACAAGATAATTTTAAAACATCTCATCAATGTTGTTTTTACAAAGCAATGCTGAGTTGTAAACAGTGTTTTAGGTCTCAAGGAGATTCAAGATACTTCAAACACTTGTTCTAAACCCTCTAAATCCAGGTTTCTCTCATATATTTGCTAAAACAGAGTATGTTAAATTCAATGCTAAAAATGTTTTAAGTATTTTGTTAGGCACTAGAAATGTTTAAAGGGATTTTATTCTTAGAAATAGGCATTTTCTGGAATTTTCATTTTTACTATTTTTTTTCAAAAGATAAGTGCTTATGTTCATTGCTTTTCTGCAAATGTCCTCAAACTTATTAAAGAAATAACATATCTCATCTACGCAAGGCAATGTATAGTAAGATATTTTGATATGGGTTGAAAAAAGAAATTATTTACAACCTTGTTCTTGCAGATCATCTTCTTTGTTACTCTTCTTTCAGGAAAGAGGATGATCTGTCCTCTTTTAGTATATCCTATTGCACAATGGCAAGAAAAAACAAAGGCCATTTTGACAACTTTTAGAAGTTTTTGCATATATTAACCACAAAAGGCCTACTATCTGAATTGTTTAGTTAATATTAAGTGATATGTACATGCTATAAACTCTGAGTTGAATCACTTATAATTATATGCACAATGGTTAATAAATAAAACTAAAAGTCATAGTATATGCCTTTTCCTAGTAAACTTTAAGTGATGATTTAGACCTGGTTCAGACTGACAGGATTAAGTTATTGAAAATAAAGACACCCCAATTTCTGAGGATACTATCTTTTTATTTTACAAGAAAAGTTCAGTTGAACTTAATAAAATATTTCCTCAGTTTTCCACTGCTCTTTCCTGGGAGGAAAAAAAAAAAGCTATAAAGAATGATGATTTATTATCTCTTGTTTTCATACATATTTTGAGATTTTTACAACCAAAAGGAACACGGATAATTTTTTAATGTCCATTTCCTCTAATATAAAACAACATGTATCCCCTGCCACTGACTGGACATATTCTCCTCAATTATAAAATCAGAGAATAAAAGAAGCAAATGTTAAAAAAAAGAGATGACTATGTCATGAGGATTCTGTCTTCATGAATGGATTAATGCTGTTATTGTAGGAGTGGATAGTTATTGCCAGACTGAATTTCCTTCTCCTAAGTGTTCTTTCAATTGTTCTCTCTGTGTGATGAATTCTGTGATGTTGTCATACAACGAGAAGGCACTTGTCAGATGTAGAATTCTTGACCTTGGACTTCCCAAACTCCAGAACTGTAAAAAATTAATCTCTGTTCTCTATAAACAAGGCAGTGTCAGGTATTCTGTTATAGCAGCACAAAAGAGACTAAGGTCATGTGTTTTTATATGTGTGTATATGCATATGCATATGTATATAAACTGTGCCTGTATATATACACACAAATTCTTTTACTTTCATTGGAATATATTACCTGTAATGTCATAAGTCTTGCTCAATTTTATATCCCTAGTGACTGGAAAGGTGTTTAATACACAGGAGATACTCAATAAATATTTGTGAAAAAATGACATAAGTATTAATTGAACATATACATGGATAAATGCTTTTTAAAGGTTATTTCCTCCAGGATTTGGGGACATTTCTTCATATGAATGACAGAGATAGAATTGGAAAGAAATGACTCCATTGCCTAATGAAGAAGCCGCACAGAAAATGGAGAGAAAGGAGCCACTACCGTATGAAGTACTCCTTCGACATTCTTCTCACAGAGCCACCCTGAATGAAGACTACCTTAGACAGAGACAGGTTTTGTAGATACAGTAAATAAATTTTTATTGCTTAGTGAGTCAAAATGTAAGCAGGAATGCTTAACGATACTCCAGATACACGGTGGGGGCAGGGGACTGCTCCATGCTTCATACATTGCTGACATGTCAGCTCCAGCACTTCACACTTGACTGAGGAGCTATTAAAGCAATTACTAGGTCATTAACAAGGGCTTTTAAGAGCGGTTTTGAAACCACACACTAGGAGAAATTTGCTTTGACAGGCATATTAGCACACGGTGTGGCCCAGATTTGGATCGTGTCCAATTTAAAGTCCTATTTTCTGCCTTCTTGTCTATTTCTCTAATTCGCGGGGACATTCCCCAAAATAGGTAGAGCACACATTTCTGTTGCATCAGTACTCCATCCCTTTCTGCCTGAACTGATGGAAAACTCCTTTTAGAATATCTTTGAATATGAGAATCCATATCCTGCCTATCTGGAAAGGTAAAATGAAAATGACAATTTAAAAAAAGTACAATTCCTCTCTTGTACTTTTAGGGATTCAAGGCCAAGATTTGATAAAAATTTTGGCCCCACATTTTAATATCTTTTATAGAAGTGATTGCCCTCTGAATCTTAGACACAGCTTCAGAGTTGGTATAAGCTACCTTTCTGCAGCTCAACTAACTTCATTCTGCTTACTGCTCTCAAGCTGGTGGGCTTCTCTCCTCTCACTCCCAATGTCCAGTTGTTCAGTTTCCTCTTGTGGCTTATGGCTGTCCTAAAGCTTCCAGGGAGACAGCTCAACTTCCTGCTTCTCCCACAAAGCCACACCTGTTTACAAATGACCTCTCTTCCCTGGAGGCAAAAGTTCTATCTTGTCTTCTAATTTTATATAGAGAACATTCATTCATATCTTGGACATTTAAGTGGATTATAAATTATTTTTAGGCTTAACTACTGAATTGTGTGTATTTGCATTTAAAGAACCCAACACAAATCTATTAAATTTTGTGTAACCTCCTAGTTCTGATAAAAAACAGCATTGTTCTATTTTGCTTATTTCATGGAGACAGAAATTAAAGACATACAATGAAACAGAAACCAGATGGGCAAGTTGTAATTCTCTATTCATGCTTAAATGAAAACCTAAGCAATAGCCATGGCTAGCAGATATGTTTCTCTCTTCCTTTTCCCCTGCAACCTGCCTAAGGTGGGGTTCTTTGTAAATAGGCCTGACATAGAGGAACATGGGGAGAGGACATGGGGAGGAACATGCATGCCAGAGGGATTGCCTGCCTTGTACTGGGGGCCCAACATCTAGACAGGTGGCCATGCTAATTGGGGATTGGGAGTACTATCTTTTTACATCACGTGGGGCATTTTTTCACAATTTTATCACTCATCAGGGATACTGAGTAGTGTCCTTGGAGTGTCTTCTTACTCATTTATTTACATATTAAAAAGTACATCCAGGCAATTTCCAAACAAAGAAAAATTTTAAACAGAGGATATACAGATATTGCATATTCTCCATTATTACAGATACACAGCCTATGCTGAAGGGGGACAGAAATTTTGCAGATCCTCACTTTGTTGATTAGCAATAGTCAACGTCTGTTGCCCATATGAAAATTCAAGCTTCATCTGAGTATCGTCCATACACTCTTACTGAACAGATGACGTGTACGTGTCCCAGCAGGAAAGGCTCCTTTTGTCTTCACATCAATTTTACTGGCACCTCTCTTCCCATAGAAAGAGAATGGAGTAGAATCTTGACATTCTGCTCATCATAATCTGTCTGCAAGCAATCTCAACCCTTATGAGAAATAATATTGTTCTCACCTTTGTTTCATCCATTACTTATACTATCTAAGAGATTTACGTTGGTATTTTCAAACAGAATTTATTTGAAATTTTTGTATTATCCAAAGCAAATGACTAGTAATATCAAAATAAGTTAGACTCATTTCCAATAATTATTTGCAGTAACTGAAACAGAAAAATGTATCATTTTCAGATGAAAATTTTAAAACTTTGAGACTCCCTTTTTTCTGGGATATTGATACAACGGGATGTAGTCATTCTAGCCTATATATTGTTATCTTTCAAAACACATAATCATATAACATGTTAAATTTTTCCATTTAATACATGTTAAATTTTTCTCATATAGTAAAGTAAGATGTATTTATTATCTGTAATATAAAATTAGCTCATAGGTTAGTGGTTTAAAACAACAGTAAACATTTCTTCTCTTGGTTTCTGTGGACAATAATAGATGGGTGATTCTGGCTTGGGACCTCTTATTAAGGTTGTGACCAAGGTACTGATTGGCACTGCAATCATCTGAAGACTTAACTGGGGATAGAAGAGCTCATTCTAAAATGTCTCAGTTGCATGGCTGCTAAGTTGGTGCTGGTTGCTGTAGGAGATCTCAGTTCCTTATTATGTGGATAGTGCTGTTGGATTACTTGAGTATCCTTTTCATATATTGTTTCCTTCTGGACCCTGAACAAATTACTCAAGAGAGAGAGCAAGGTAGAAGTGGCAAGGTGTTTGTTATAAGCTGAATGTTTGCATCCCCACAAAATTCATATATTGAAATCCTAACACCCAATATGAGGGTGCTAGGAGATGGGAGGTGATTAGGTCATAAAGATGGAGACATCATGAATGGGATTAATACCTGTATAAAATGGACCCAGGCCTCTTTTATTTATTTATGTATTCATGTATGTATGCATGTATTTATTTATTTATTTATTTATTTATCTATCTATCTATGCAAAAATGAAAAGAAAGGGCCCATCTAGGAAGTGGGCCCTCACCAGACAACAAATGTACCAGCAACTTGATGATGGATTTCCCTGACTCCAGAACTATGAGAGATAAATTTTATTCAGGTCACCCACTCTATGGTAACTTGACAGAGCATCCTGACCTGACTAAAACAGTATTTTGTGATCCAGGCACAGAAGTCACACACTTATGGATCTGTCATATTCTGTTGGTCACACAGGTAAACCCTGACACATATGGATTGGGATTGTACAAAAACATGAACACCAGGGAGGCTGGGATCACTGGGCACCATCTTGGAGGCTGGCAGTCACATAGTGATAAGCTCAGACGCCGACTAGCATGTATCATAAACCCAATGAAATCAGTGAAAGGACATTGCTTTTTACAAAGTGACAGAAGGAGAAGCAGAAAGTGTTATGTGTAAGAGCATGTGAACGTCAAACAGGAGCCATTGTCCTCCTGCCTGTAATATCCTATAGCAAACAAAATGTTATTCCAAACTATTCACATGTATAGTATTTTTATTTTTGCTTTGATATATTTTTAAATGGACAGTTAGAAAAGAATAATAGCTAAAATAAGTATCTTAAAATGTCCAAGTATTATAATTTCAGTCTCCTCATCTGAAAACACTTTAACAGACTTAATCTAAAGACTGCTAAAAATTAAATAATTTTGAATGGGTATCATAAATCTTTTTATCTACAACTATATTTCTACATTATTTCTACAACTATACATTTCTACATTATTCCTACAACTATACATGTACTATACTAGTACATTTTCAGAAGGGCTACAATGAAAACAATGTGCTTATAGTTAGTAATTCTGATTATTCTATTGATATATATATATAATATATATACATTAAATGTGTGTGTGTGTGTATATATATCATGAATGGGATTAATACCTGTATAAAAAGGACTCAGACCTCTTTTATTTATTTATGTATTCATGTATTTATGTATTTATTTACACACACACACACACACTTAATTTCTTTTTTTCTTTTTGGTGCTAAAGATTAAACCCAGGGCCTCACACAAGCTAGGTGCTTGCCACATCTCTAACCAGTTAACTTCATCTTTTTAAAATAAATAATAAAAGTAAATAACATTTTTAAAATCTTCAATGTTAACAAACCTTTTAAATTAAAGTCTTCCTCTTCTTAACCACTCCCTTCATGAAAGATCCAGGGGCTTCTCTGTTGGAAAAGGGGAATTTTTTTTTTTTTTAAATAACTCTGTCTCTTCATTTCCTCATTAAGTCCTTTTATCTTTGGAATTTGCAAAAAAGTAAAAGTTCTCATTAGAATTCATTCATCCAAACAAGACTTTGGCTTGAAATCTTTGAAAACATTCAGAGAATCAAAAAGTTCTAGATAATGAAAGTCACCCTTATTGCTCTGAAAATTAATTGTAATTACTTCACTTGGAGGATTAAATTTCACAATTCAGCACATTTACTTCCAGGAAAATTATTTTGCTTTTCTTTTCTTTATAGTAGAGCTCCTATAAAGTAGTTCTCTTTTATTGTTTTGATCACCCTGTAAGGAATGGAATGTTTTACAAATTAAATACTATTTGATTAAATTCAACATGAAAATAAGGTTCCTTATACCAGAAATTATGTTTAACGTGTCATTTTTCTTTGTGCCAATGATGATGGTCAATTTCAGTAAAAATATTCATATTTACTATAAATTCAGTGCTAAAGAATTCTAATATTGAGGGTTTTGAGGAAGTGCTTCATTTATGGATTAGTGACTTTCTCCTCTCCTGTATCATGGCAATGCTTTTTTTTCTCTGCTCTCTGTTTTGTGTGAATTCTGAGATAGTGATTGAGTAACTAGAATTATCTCTATTCTGTTTGATTCTTTTAATCTATTCTCATAAATCATACTCTCCAGCCCCTCTTCTGAACTCATTCCAGGTTTGCGTCTTTCTTTCCTTTTTCTTTTTAAAATTTTAAATAATGAGATGGGCAGTCTTGAATGTAATATTTCAGAACTTCATTGAAAAGGAACTTTATATATTTTTGAATCCTGGTGTGTGTGCGTGTGTGTGCGCACGCATGCGTGTGTGCAGTATATAATAAAGTAAGAAGAATAGAGGACTACAAATCAGGAAACCTGATTCTATGCCTAGCTCTTACACTGGCTTTCTGTGTGTAGTTTAGGGGGTCACCTAATCACTCTGGCTCCCCTGTCTTCATTCATTTATTCATGAAGCATATATTAAAGAGAAAAATTAGTGATATAGGTAAGAAATTTAACATATCTACCAGAAAGTATGTTATGTTTTCACAATGGTGTATTATCCAGGCAAAGGTACAAATGAAACCCTGTAGTTTTCAGCAAAATGAATGGAACTGGATGATGTATTGCTACATTAAGAAAGATATACAAAGAAAAATGTCACGTGTTGTCTCATATATGATAACTAAAAAATGATGTGTGGGTAGAATGTTGATTACTACATCTGGGAAGTGTGCTGGAGTATCAAGGGTAGAAGTAGGATGTTTGGATATTATCAGTACACATGTATGTATAAATGCAAGTACCACACTGAATCTCAATATGTACACTTGATATACATTAATAAAATTCATCTCACATAATTTAAAAAAATAAGCATATATTTCATGCTGAAGGATACAGTCCAGCTTAGGTCTCTGCCTTATTGTAACAGATTCTAGTGACAGCTGAAAAGTTATGAAACATAAATAACATTTTAGAATCTTTAGACTCAGTAATAATTCAGTGCCTTTAATGATGAAACATCATAATTCATAGATGACAGAGCCAAGAAATGGGACTATGTCTAAATAGATGAACACAGAAAATATCTCTGAGAAGGCTTTTTTAGCTTGTAACCCAACAGATAAGAAGGGCCCAGATATGGGAAAAGTGATAAGAAGAGTAAAAACAAAAATTATAAAGAAAATTTTTTTAAAAAACTTACAAAAAAATTATATTTTTCGATTATATATTTTTATTGCTCTGAATTAAAATTTTTAATATATGACTACATCTCTGCCAAGCTCAGAGCTTTTAATAAATGTAGGTGAATGTTCTAGTCTTATCACTGTATCACTGTGCAAAGATATGGATGTCATCCATATCCTTAGACATTAAAATGCTAAGTATGAATGGCTAGCAGTCATGTTCCACGGGAGGGGACTGCTTGCCCATTATTGGCTAATACTAAATTCCCCAAAGACATCATTTAGCTTTCTTTGGGATTTCTCTCTGATCCATTTTTCAAGCTCCCATTGGTTATGGTCATTGTTTTCCATGAATGTTATTATACAGTTTTCCAAGTTATGGTAAAACCTCACTAATTTTGACTTGTTGTGGGATAAGGATTAATGTTGAGAAAGAGTATTGAAATGTTTATTAAAAGTTTTGATTCCACCACTAAATGAATAGGATGAGAATTTGGACAAGTTATTGTAATTATTTGGGCCTGAGATTCTTTCTGTATAAAATGGGAGTATTAAACTATATCTGTAATTATGAAAAGATAGTAATTCAATTGTCAAACGAAATCTTTCACAAAATCCTAATGACAGTCATTTATCATATTTTTAAATAAACAATAGAAACTAACTTAAGAAAAAGGAGATTTATTACAAGAATGCAATGGGGTAACCAGTGTTAGAAATGTTGCTGATTGTCATAAAGATGAGAAATAAGTAAAATATAAGTATTTGTCTCTCTTTGTCTCCTCTCATACATACACACTGATAAACACTATACTGAAATTTTTCTCGTCCTTGCTTCTCTCTGTACCTTTCTCCCACTTCTCTCTCCAACCACCCTTTTTGTCTTCTTTATAAGCTTGTAAATGTTTAGAATTAATATAATGATATAAATTTCTAATATAAATATTATAAATATTTCTAATATAAATAATATAAATTTCTAATATAAATTTCTGATATCTACCAACATTTGGAACAGACGTTTTGCTCCATGTTCCTGAAATAGAAAACCTAAAAAGCCCAGTTTCAGCAGGAATCTCTCTATGCTCTATAATCTCTGTGGGCAAAGACAGTTACCAAAGAGAAAATAAGAGCAAACTAAGCATCTGCAGTGGTCTCAAATTTTAAGTCCTCAATGAAAATCCTCAACTTCTGATTCCTCATACAGAACCCAAGAGCCATGAGGAACAAAGTGATATTCATTCCCTTCTCTTGGACCTAGGAATTCCAGGAAGAGGTGAGATATTTGAGGGTCACAGTACATGAACATGAAAAAATGTGAAGACTTCTCAAGTGATTTCAGGTAGTCTGAAGACTGAATTACAATTTATTATTAACAATCTTTATGGTTTTGGACAACTTATTTCATGTGAAAATGTTGAACTTCATGTAAACCTGGGGATCCCAGGAAGCAGTGATAGTTAGGAAATCCCCCTACCATTGTGTGTGAGTGTGTGTGTGTGTGTGTGTGTGTGCACATTCTGAGATATGGCAAAAGAGTTTGCTATCCTTGTGTATTTTGAAATAATAGCTGTCTTCATCCTTCATAAACTGGAGCTCATGAATGACTCCCCTTTCTTTCCAGCTCCGTGAAATCATAAAATCATAACTTCAGCTGTCCAATGAATTTTTCTTTCACAATTTGGGCCAGGACTCTGAGAGGATAGGAACCCTTGTTCAGATTCTCATTTACTTCACTTAAGTAAGGAGGCCTCTCTATGACCATGGTGATCCATTCCTGACTGGCAATCAAGGACCTGGTGATGTGTCTAGGACCAGATCCTGTTCTCTGGACCCATCCATTGGTAAATAGGAAACAAATATATATATATATGTGTGTGTGTGTGTGTGTGTGTGTGGGTGTATACATATATATATATATGGAAGGATGGAGAAGAGTCTTAGATTCTGCCCTCAAATCTAAGACTCTTCAAATCTAAGACATATATGTGTGTGTGTGTGTATATACACACATATATATATATATATTTTATGCATATATATATGCAATATATTTTATGCAAATATATATGCATATATCTATTTGATTTCAATTCTTTTTCAGAACTCACTTGAACTCTAATGCTGACTTTTTACATTTTAATATGTGAACCTTTATTTGGTGATCTTTGTAAAAAGATTAATGGTCTTTTCTGTTTCATCTCTCCATTTTTACCTCTGATCAATTAAAAATTCAGACCCACTGGAAAGAGAACAAGTGATATGAACTGGTGAATTTTCTATTTCTGTGTTTATGTTTGACCTATGAGTAAAATTTAAAACTAAAGTTATCTCTGTGTACCTATACGTTTATCATCCATAATTCAGGAGCCCTTTCCTTATCCCTGTGTTCATATGTAACATTTTTCTAACACCACATAGTATTCATGAATCAGATTATAAAATCTCTTTTAAGGAGTTACATTTGTACATATGTAAGAAGCACTGACATAAATTGAATAATCCTAAAATTCTCAGAAATTAAGAAAATTAAAAAGTCAATAGTTCCAATGTGGAAGAAAAAAGAGGTCTTCTTATAGAAACTAATACAGAAACATTTTAAGAATCCAAATTAATATAATTTAGAAAATCCTTGGCAAATGAGACTAGTTTGAAATTTTTGGTTTGGTGAAATTCAGCTGTCCTCTCTGAATTCACAGTGTGACTATGAGACACCTGCCAATTTTTATTCTACTTGTGTGTATACTTTTTAAATTTACACAGGTATACTGAACAAATAAACTAACACTTCAAAGAAGAGTGCTATATAACCCTAATATTTTCCTCCTCTGACTTCTTGGAAACATTGGGCTTGTTATCCTCATAGTTCAACTCCTGGTTCTTTGCTTTAATACAACCTTTCAGTATTTTTCTTTTTCGTTTTAGATGAGGTCTGATCTCCAGGCCCCTCAAACAACTTGCAATTTGCTATCACCTGTCAACGGATTTTTCAACTGGTTTTAGAGGCACACAACCACCAGGACCCCTCAAAGACTATTTCTTAGACCTTCCCTTGCCCACTAAGGAGGTTTATGATTACCTCTGAATCATTCAAGAATGAATGATATTAATCTTTAAAAAAAATTGACTAACAATGCTGAACTGAACAGAGCTTTAGATTCCTTGGAAGTATCTAGTAATAGAAATCACCCCACATTTTGGGGTTCTGAGAAACTGTAAAGGAATACACTGCCCTCAAATCTAAGACTCTTCTCCATCCTTCCTCATCCTCCCATAATTTATAGCCAATGCCCTTATTGATTTGTCTCTATCAAATACCAGGCCTTCTTCCCTTTCTTTTAGAGGTTCCTCATGAGTGCATCCTCCATGTTACAGTAGTTTGAATAAAATGTTCTCTTTTGAATGCCATTTATTTCTTTCTCTATCAAGTTGCTCTGGCTAAGAATGCCAGTGTTATGTTGAATAGAAGTACTGCAAGTGAAATCCTTGTTTCGATTAGATTTTAGAGAAAAAAATTTCACTTTTCCCACATTTAGTCTGATGTGGGCTGTGAGCCTGTCATAAACAGCCTTTACAGTCTATATTGTGTTGTTGAGATATATTAATTCTGTATCTCCTTTTTCAAATTTTTTTTTTTTTTTTTTTTAATAAATGGGAGCTGAATGTTACCAAATGCTTTCTATTGTGATAATCATACAATTTTGGTCTTCTTATCTGTCAAAATGCTGTATTATATGTATTGATTTGAGTATGTTGAACCATCACATCCTTGGAATAAATCATTGTGTATAATCTTTTTTGATGTGTTGTTTGAATTTGGTTTGTTGGGAATTTTTACATCTATGTTTATCAGTGTCACATAATTATATTATTACTTCTTTGGCTTGAATATCAGGGTAATACTGGCCTCACAGAATGAATTTAGAAGTTCTTTCCTTTGCAAGTTTTTAGAATAGTTTGGGTAGAATTAGTATTAGTTATGATAAACATAGATGTAAAAATTCTCAACAAACCAAATTCAAACAACACATCAAAAAAGATTATACACAATGATTTATTCTAAGGATGTGATGGTTCAACATACTCAAATCAATACATATAATACAGCATTTTGACAGATAAGAAGACCAAAATTGTATGATCATCAATGTTTTAAAGAAATCAGCAGTGAAGCCATCTGATCCTGGGCTTTCCTTGAGGAGACTTATTGATTCAGTCTTGTTACTCATTGTCTGTTTAGGTTTTCTGTCTTCATGGTTTGATTTTGGTGGGTTATGTATGTCCAGAAATTTATCCAATTCCTCTAGAGTTTCCAGGTTTTTGGCATACAGTTGTTCATACAAATTTCCAATGAGACTTAGTATTTCTGTGGCATCAGTTGTAATTTAATCTTTCATCTATGATTTTATTTATATGGATCTCTGTTTCTCTTTTCTCCATTTCAATTATTTCTCTTCTGATCCTTATTATTCTTTTCCTTCTGCAAATTCAGTTTCATTATTTTGTTGGTTTTCTAGTTCCTTCAATTGGGTACTGTCACTTTTTTAATATAGGTGCTTATTGCTATAAAATTTCCTTTCAATACTGTTTTTCCTGTGTCCCATAGGTTTGGGTATTTAGCATTTGCATTTCCATTTGTTTTAAGAAATTTTTAAAATTTCCTTTTTGACCAATGACAATTCAAGTATGTTGTTTTGTTTCTGTGTATTTGTAAAATTTCTAAAATTCCTATTAATATCAACTTCTAGATTTCTTCCCTTGTAATTAGAGGAGATCCATGACATGATTTTGATTTTTTAAAAATTTTTGAAGCTTGTTTTGTGGCTTAAAATGTTGCCTATTCTAGAGAATATTCCATGTACTAACAAGAGAAATATGAATTCTGTGGTCATTGGATGAAATGTTCTGTGAATATGTTAGGTCCATATTCTTCATAGTATATATTGACTTCTATCTTTCCTCATTGGTTTCTTAACTGGATAATTTGTCCACTGTTGAAAGTGTGGCGTTGCAGTCTCCAGCCATTACTGTATTGGAATCTGGGCCTTTCTATAGATCTAATGATGTCTGTTTCATATAACTGGTACTCCACTATTGTGTACACATATGCTTATAATTTTCCCTATTGTTGAATTGATTTTTTGTCAATATATGGGATCCTTTGTCACTTTGTTAAGGTTTTGACATAAATTCTCTTTTATCTGATTTAAGCATAGTTGTAAACTTTTGGTTTCCATTTCTTTAGAGTATCTTTTTCAAACCTTCACTTTCAGTCTACGTGCATCTTTACTGGTGAAGTGAGTTTATTGCAGGTAGTAAATAGTTTTGTCTTGTTTTGTATACTTTCAACCACATTACATCTTTTGATTGGGGAATTTACCCCTTGAAGGGTTAAGGTTATTATTGGTAATAATAACTTTTGTCATTTGGGTTTTTTCTGGTTGCTTTGAATATTCTTTGTTTCCTTCCATTTGTCTTACTGTTTATTTTTGTGGTTTTGTTGTTTTTTGCAATGATAGGGTTGGTTCTCTTTCTCTTTTTCATCTGTATATCTTGTATCAGTGTGTTCTATTCTTTTGCATGTTTTCACAATGGTATCCATCATCCTTTCACTTCCAGATGTATAAATCCTTTAAGTGTTTCTTGCAGGGCTGGTCTAATGATGATGTATTTCTCAGATTTTGCTTGTCATGGAAATTCTTTATTTCTCCTTCTTTTCAAGAAGAATAGCTTTTCCAAATACAATATTCTTGGTTGGCAGTTATTTTTTTCAATATTTTAAATATGTCATTTCAGGACTGTGTATGTAACTTAATGATAAAGCATTGCCTAGCATGCCTGAGGCTGGGCTCCATCCCCAGCACAGAAAGAAAAAGAAGAAAAAAAAGTCATTTCATTCTCTCCTGACTTGGAAGGTTTCTTTTGAGAAAACGTCTGTAAGTCCAATGGGGGTTTCCCAAAATGTAATTTAGTGCTTTCTGTTCCTATTTTTAGTATTCTCTTTATGTTGAATTTTTGCCAGTTTTACTAATATCTGGCAGCAAGGACAATATTTTATCAAATCTCTCTGGGTTCCTTTGAGCCTCCTGAACCTGGATACTGTATCTTTCCTAAAATTAGAAAATTATTCATATTTTATTTCTTTGAATAATTTTTCTATGGTTTTTTTCCCCTCTCTTATGAAAACCCCACATTTCTTTAATGACACCCCATAAGTCTCAGAGGTTTTCTTCTTTATTTTCTTTTTTCTTTTGTTTTTAATCTGATTGGGATATTTCACAAGACTTTTGTGCAGGTTCAGAAATTTTTTATTCCCCTTAATCTAGTCTGTTTGGAGATTTTAATTGTATTTTTAAAATTCGACTTACTGAGTTCTTCAGTTTCAAGGTTTCTGCTTGGTTCTTTTTTTTTTTAATGTTATTTTCATTAGTACAACTTCTTCAGTTGTAAGACTTTGAGGCAAAGTGCATGAGACAGAGGGTCAGAGAGCCCGTCCACCTCTGAGGGCTACAGATGAGGCAGTGCAACAGTCAGAGCGAGGGTAGTGCTCACAGCAGTGGGGCACAGTGGCTTCTCCAGCATTGGGAGTGGTAGCACCAGGAACACAGAGCATGAGCGAGCTTTATTGAGTCAAGGGTCTTGGGCAATGGCATCCCTAGCAGCACTGGAGGTATTCAATTTGCACTGTCATGCCCAGCAATAGTTTTGGTGAGTGGACATCTGGCCGCAGATGGCACAAGCATGGGACATGGATGATGTGGCCTCATCTAAGGCCCAGTGGAGGCAGTGGGAGTGACAAGAGGAGGGAGATGGGCTCCAGATCCCAGGGTGCAAGAACTTTGATCTCTTTGGACTTAGGGATGCCACATTCCCTGCTGCAAAAGGTGAACCATATATCCTCTGTAATGCAGGACACTGCATGTGATTGGGTGCCAGGGTCACAGTTGCACTGTTAGATCTTGGTTGGGGTTTTGACTGCAATCCCTGTGCTAATGTGGTCAAATGTCTGTGGGCCCCAAAGATGGGCTTATGCAGAGGTTTCTGTCCCCTTGGGAAGTATGAATTCTGACAGTGGTTCTGTTCTTAAGATACAGGAACCTGGACTCTGGGAGTTGGGAGGGAGAAAGTGTGAATTCCTTCTTTAAGCAAAGCTACTACATAGACTCCAGAGCTCTAAGCCTGTGATGAATGTGGAACTCTCCCATAGTTGGGATTCCCATGGGGCCACTGGAATTCCCTATCCATACTTCCCATGAAGTAGAGAGTACCCCCAGCCAGGGAGCTGGGATGGTAGTTGCAGTGCACTTTGTTCCATGTTCTGTACTGCCATCACAGTTCTCCACATCTTAATAGGGCTTTTTTTGTCTTTCTTGCTAAGTTCCAGTGCTCTCCCTTGGTTACCCACCTTGAAATACACCTGTGGCTTTGGCTTTGGTTCTTCTTTACGGAGAAGGAAATGAACACTGGGTACTTCTCTTCTGTCATCTTGGAATCTTTTCCAAAATTATGTAAGTTTTAAAGATTATCAACCTTTGACTTTGAATGCCATTTCTTCAGAGATATTGTTTTGGAAAAGACAATGAATCACCAGTAGGCCCACTCTCATAAAGAGTATTAAATTATTTTCATTCTTAGTCACATCTGGAATAATTATAACATAATGGACCAAAGCTAAAACCATAATTATAGGGAACACATGTGTTAAACAATAAATATTTTGCAGATTCACCTGAAGAGGATCTTTACTGAAGCTATAAGTTACATCCACCTGTAAAGACCCTTACATAGTATGTTGTACTGAAACTTTCCATCTGGAAATGAAGACTAACCACAACCCTAATGTGTTTTATATGGAAAGTGAAAGTAAATAATAGCTTGAACTCCTACTTTCCCTCCTTATTAGTTATCAGTCAGCCAAACATTTCAAAAGTTGGAATTCTTTTAAGCCTAAATAATTATGAACAGCAAGTCACAAAGTCAGGTTTGTTCATTACAATGCTGTTGATCTTTATTTTAATATATATTTGTCACTAAAATCAGATTTTTGATATCAAAATAATATAAGTTTAAAGTTGATCGATACATCAAGCTTTTTGTTATATAATTACTTTGAAGATAATTACCCAGAGTATGTCATTTGCTAAATACTTTTGAAATTTATGCTAAGCCTTAAACACTATCTTTGATGATGCTAACATGATATAAATGGTTTCCCAAAAATCAAGTTTTAATATCATTCAAAAATGCTAAAATAATATTAAAAACCCACAATGGAGTCTTTAAGAATGTGTAATACAATTAGGAGGTTTGAAGCAAACACATTAAAAACACACAAACTCAAAGATAAATACTTGCATTCGTTTCCAGACATAGCATTCTATGAAAATGCCATGAAAAACGTGTGTGTAGATGTGTGTAACTCAGGAGGTTTTAATCAAGTGGTTACCTGCTATGATGGTTACCTTAGTCCTACCACTGTCACTGCTGCAGTTACAGGAAAAGGAAACATGAAAAAGCCTACCCATGACGGGCATCGTGGCTCAGGGAGGCAGCTGCTTGGCTGCACCACACCAATAGCTGCAATAGTTTTGTGTGGTGTGGTTGTGGTCATCAATTCATTGAAAATCTCTGTAAGAGTTCTTTAGCTCTTCCAGAGATTCTGTTAACTACACAATATTATTTAATAAAATGTCTATTGGTTATAAGAACTCAGATTGACTTATTTCTTTTGCAACAAACACCTTACATAAAGCTCTGAGAACTGAGCTATGTGTTACACTTCTCTTTTTTTTCAAACTTCCACAATATTTGACATCAGTAAATACTGGTTAGATTGAATAAAATGGTTTAGTTATTTCTCTAACAAAGCCTTAAAGCCAAGGTTTGCTCTGGCTGCCCAAACTCAAATACAGTATATAAGTGAAATTTGTTTGTTCTTCAGGGTTTTTATTTTTTGTTTTATTTTTATTTGAGCCAATGGTTTAAAATTTGGATATTTCATAATAAATATAAGATTTTCAGCTTTTTTAAAGATCGGTTCTCAAGGCAATGATTCTACATTCAATGGGATAAAAGATAGCAGAAGTTCAGCATGGCCCTTCACTGTGTCCCAGTGTCCACACTCAGTTCATTTCCCTCACTTTGTAACCTGCATGGCCCTGCAAGTATCTTACTGTAGTGTCCCAATGTTACAAGTTCAAAAGTCATGTTCTTTCACTATTCCAAAAGGCCTGAGAATCCCCCTCTACTTTGGATTAATTTTCATACTACCATTTATCACATTTCTCTAACTTGGAACAAATGAGCAAGAAGTGATCATAGTTATAAGCCTGAGACCAGATGCCAGAATGTGTGTGAAAGAACTTTGGCTCAGCCTCCTAAGCACCCCAGGCCTTTATTTCCTTCTCTGTTGCAGAGGGATAACATTAGTACCCTTCCATCATGGGATTCTTGTGAAGATTAAATTAAATTAGCAAAGAAAGAACTCAAAGTCTCAATGAATATTATTTATTATTATAATGTTATTTATGATTTCCTATCCAAATAAAGTTCTATGAGTTGTATTATTTTAATTATAAATTTTGCTTTTAGGAACTAGCACACTCTGAAAATCCTCTTGTGTGTGTGTTTCTGTGGGTGTGTGTTTGTGTGTGTGTGTGCATGAACACACATACCAATACATACATAATAGGAGTTCAAGATTGATTACTTTCATCTGTTTCAAGCAAAAATATCTGTCAATTAACAAGAGCATAGTTTCTGTGTATTATGACTTAAAAATGTTCTAAGAAAATAATGTATGTAATAGCCCTGGACTCTATTTTTGTCCTTCTCTTTTCCTTTTCTGGACAATGACTAGATCATTCTGTTATTGGTCAAAAGCAATGTTCCATATGCTCAACCCTACCCTAATCATCCAATATTTTTGTCCCCCCAACTATCTCTCCACAATTAATAAAATATGGCAAAATTACAGTGAAATGGATTTTATTGAGTACTTTCTAAGTGGTAAGCATTATATATGTGTAAAGAGAATCCGCAAGATTGTAGATAATTAAATCCTTATGCTCAAGAGGACCTAGTAGTATGAAATGTTAGAGCACTCTCCCAGCATATGTGAGGCCCTGGGTTCAAACTCAAGTACTACATTAATAATAATAATAATCAAAGGAAGATCCAGTGAAGAGATATTCATAGTAACAAAAGGAAAAAGAAGTGATTACAGCATTTTACTATTAAGATTAGAAAATATTTTCATAGAACTCTCCTAGAAATGTAGTAAATTTATTCTTCAAGGCTAAATATTTTCAAGCTACCTTTAAGCTTTTAGTCAATCTCCACTGGAAAAATATTTGCTTATCATTAGTGAGTCCAGAAAGAATGTTCAAAATGCAATTTTCTCCCTGGGGCCATTCTGTTCCAAGTTTATTGTTACATTTTATCACATCCTCCAAAATAGAACCTGCTTACTGGCAGACATGAGAGATGAAATTCACCACTTCTTGCCAGTAATCATGAAATTCTTTGCACATATGATTTCTCCAAAGCAATATCGTTTTGGCTACGGTATCCAAATTCTTTAAATGTCTATTTTTATTCCACAGAATTACTCTAAGGATATCAGAAACTTTTAACATATTGATTTTATGAAAACTATACCTTCTTATCCAAGGGGAACATGTTCCTTGACCCCAAGGGGAAGCCTGAAACTGCAGATAGTACCAAACCTGACATATAGAATGTTTTTCCAATACATACATATCTATGATAAAGTTTAATTTATAAATTAGACTTAGGAAGAGATCAACAGTGATAATGATGAAATAGATAATTGTGAAATTATGCTGTAATAAAAATTATGGGAATGTGGTCTCTCTCTCACTACATATTTTGTTGTACTGTATTTACTCTTCCTCTGATGATGACATTGTGACACAGTGCTGGATACTACACAAGAGTTACTTGAACACAGACACTGTGATGCACGACTCTCTGACTGTCCAGACAACTGTGTGACTCACAAGCAAACGGAGTACAGTGTGTGAGTATGTTGAACAAAGGGAGGTTCACGTTCTTGGAGGATGGAACAGTATGGCACAAGATTTCATCACACTCTCAGAACCGTGTGCAATTTAAAATTTATAAACTGTTTCTTGAATTTTCCATTTAATATTTTAAATCATGTAAAACCACGAATAAGGAGAGACTAGGGTACAAATAAGCTGCTAAAAGGTAACTGTTTTGTCCAGTGCCACATAATGTCTAGGTGAGGACCTAGAATAGAAACCTAGCTTTTTTAACTTGCAGGTTTACTCATTTTATACAAAAGAGAAGAGCTCACACATTCACATAGTTTACAAGTGGTATGTGGCTGGCAGAAATATTTCAAGCACTGACAAGGTTCTAGGAAAGCTCACCAATGTAATTGCTTTTTGATTTTCACTTTAGCACTTCATAGTAGAAATTCTCAGAACTACTTCTTATCTGTAAAGAGATTTTTTTTCTTTTCAGAAAAGTAATACCACAATGAAAAAATATAAAAGGGAATTGTATCTTTTATATATATATAGAACATATTGGAATAAAAACCCCACTGCTTATGTAAATTCACAATAATGATTTTAATATTGCCTTGTTTAGAAGAATTCAAATGTGTGTAGAGCATTATTTGGACAACAGAGTCTTGAAATTATGGTTCGGGGCCTAATATGTCACCCCTAAACAGATCTAAAGACTCAGGGAGTCATCGGATTCATCGGCTTTCTTACGTTTTCTCAAATGGGAGTGCCCTTTGGCCTAATTGGATTTCTAAGATTTATTCTTCATGTTCTCTGCCTCCATATAATCATTCCACAAGCCCAGGGATAAAACAAATTTGAACATTGTATGTGGTTAAGGAGCAGGTGACTTCTATACTTTCTGCCTTGTAGTTAAAAAAAAAAAAAATCTGAAATTCTAGACTTCAGTATATTTTTAAAATGCCCCAGGTTAGGGATATACCCTCAAGGAACTTGATTGACTCTTAATTTTAATATCTTCAGAATTTTAAAAAAAATAGCTAAATAAATTTAAAGGCTCAGTTGAGTTCTAAATTCTTAGATCCCTCCAGAACAGAATCTAGGACTACAAAATATTAGAAGTGGTAAGGGTTATATCTGGCCAAATAGTTTACACACCTCCCAACACAGAAAATCTTTCCAATTATGGTAGTACTGATTTTATCAGTTCTGTATACTGTGCTTTGTCATTTTTAAATATAAGGACTTAAAACAAGGAATCCAAGCCAGGCATGGTGGCGCAGGCCTGTAATTCCAGCTGCTTGGGAGGCTGAAGCAGGAGGATCATGAGTTCAAAGCCAGCCTCAGCAATGTAGTGAGGCCTTAAGCAACTCAGTGAGACCCTGTCACTAAATAAAATACAAAAAAGGGCTGGGGATGTGGCTCAGTGGTTGGGTGCCCCTGGATTCACTCCCCAGTACAAAAATGAAACAAAACAAAAAGGAATTCAATCAAACAACCTACTGCAGATGAGAAAACTGAATCTCAGAGATTCTAAGAAGCTTGCCCAAGATCACATAGCTACTTAATGGCAGAAAATGAGTAGTAGATCAAAATTGACAACTGTTTTCCTTAGAATTCTGAGTCAGCTTACTAAATTTATCAGCTGGTGTTCCTTCCCCGTGTGGCATTTTGGTGCAAGAAAATCTTGAAGGAAATAACTGGAAAGAGGTCTGATGTTTATGAATATGAGCTTGCTATTGGGAGAGTGAAAGTTTTTTTTTTTTCCCTAAATTTTAAGAATTCATTTCTACATGTTTCTCAACAACTCACTTCAATTAACTGTATTATTAGCAATTATTACCAGAGTCATCCATAGTTCATTTATCTTCAAATATCTATTCCAAAGGAAAACAGTGAGAAATTAAAAGAAAACAGCAACAAAAAACTAAATTAAGTTGGTTATTCTTTTTTTTTCAGCCTAGAAGATAGGTCTTTTGGAACTGTACCCAACTTACCAACTTAGAAGATGACAGATATTGTACCCCAAACATTACACCACAGCTATAAGTCATAAGAAAAGGTAAAACTCAAGTTTGGTGTTTTATTTGTGAGCAGAAAATATATAAATATACATAGACTGGTTCTCTTACTAGAAGACTGTAATTTAATGTTTTGAAAGAGTTTGACCATTATTTCCTCTTAATTTAGGATGATTCTTAAATTTTGTTTGAAAAGATTCACTTACACACAACAAAGCAGGCTTTGAAATCTTTTGAAGGCTTGGGCAGATGAAACCAATATATTATACAAATACCAGTTGCATCTATTGTCCTTTCCTTTATTATAATCTTTTTTTTTTCACTGAAAAATTATAAGAAAATACTGGGACATCTGGAGCATTTGTGTTTTTATTAGTGTTCGAACAATATACCAGCAAAAGTCTGAAGACTCATAAGATATCTCTAGAAAATAGGTAAGATGTGATATTTTTAAAGACATTTATAATGATATGATAAATGTGATATTTTTAAAGAGTTTTCTTTTTTGGGCAAATTTATTTTATGAAATTGTTTCAATTCTGAAATACTAATTCCTCACAGAAAATATTTTAAAATTATTTTTCTAAAGAATTTTTGCCTATGATACCCAAAGTTGCCAAACAAGCTTCTGTTCTGTTCCCACGATCTAGCAAGGAATGGTTACTAGGCCTCGCCATCCTGACACTCCATAGGACTAGGGTGTCTCAGAAAATGGCAGGTTCTCTTTCTTGGTCGGGCTCTTGTTCCCTAGACAACTAGCTAATGAAAATATATATATTGAGGTTCATGTGACACAGAAGAGGCCAGCCTGGGAAATGAACTTCTTTTCTCACTTGCTCAGCAGTTATTCCTCTGGGAGGGAAGCATCTGGTCTGACTGATTAAAGCTGCTTCTACCTGCCCAGAGGCAGTTTATAATCCAATTTCTAACCTAAATCCAGGAATTTCACTGCTGTGGATAATCACAGACTATCTTCCTATGAAGAATCAGTTTGCTTTTGCTCAAGAAAGGAGTTAGTGAAAGAGCTTTATGAAATCCCACTGCCTTAGGAATCTAAACAAGGGCCCCATGTGCTCTGGGGACCTGTGATCTAGCAAGGAATGTTTATTAGGCCTCGCCATGCGGCCACTCTGTAACTCTGTAGAACCAGGGGTCTCCCAAAATAGTTACTATAAATCCAAATGAACGTTTTCCTTAAAAGTCATGCATCCCTTGCAGCAGGACCCCTTGCATACACAGATATGTAAAAAATTGCACTTCGTGGCTTCACATGTTGGGCAGAAAGTGGATAAACTTGTCTTAAAAAATATGCAGAGCAGTCAGTGGGACTGTGGCCCACTGCAGAAAAATGCACATGAATAGAGCAGATCTGGCTGCAAGGGGCACTTCCTAAGAATTCCTGCCTGTATCTGATGAGAATAAATAGGGGAGAAAAGGAGAAGGAAAAAAAAATTACAAAACTTTCCAAGAAGTTATGAGTAATTTTCTTAACATTTTAAACAGATGAATATTTAAAAGAGAAAAAATAGAATAAAATCTACCCTGGGCAGACTGACAAATGAGAAGGACAAAGGCCTGACATTTCCTGGAAACCTTGTTGAATAAAAAGAAAACCATAAAAAGGAAAGAAAAACAAAATAGTTATCAGTCTCTCACATATATGAGAATTTCATCATAATTTAATTTAAAAAAATTAAGCCAGTAATTTTAGTTCAAATTCTCGTTTAAAAGAATCCTTAGAGGGAAGATTTACCCTGCCTGATGCTAAACATGAACTTTAATAATTTTTGTCCATACAAAATTTTTTCTGAGTCATCAAAGTCTAGGAAGCAAAAGGAAGACATTTCTCTTTCTGGAATTTTTAAATGGTTTTCTTTCTGGTTCTTGTGTAACATTAAATGTTTGGATTAAAATCTCAGAATTGGCTTGAAATCTGTTGTTAAAGGAGAATGTGAGTATGTCTGATACTGAAAGAAAAAAATGTGTACTTACAGAAAAATGAAAAAGTGCTGAGCAATCAAATCCTAGGTGCCCTTATTATGTCAGCCCTAATCTCTCCCACTCTGTGATCCGAGAAACTTCTCAACATTTTTGGAAAAAAAATATATCCTGAAAAGTGTTGATATTAAGAAGAAAAAAAGATAAAAACATAAAAAATAAAAATACTTCAAATTCCTTAGAAAATTATCTTTTCCTGTGTTGGCCAAGAATCGTACAGCTAAAAAGCCTTCTCCTGTTTGATTACTTTTTAATATATTTCTTATTATTGAGAGTGTCTAAACATTCCTTTTTAGGTATTTCTCCCCATACTTCTAGTAGAATATTTACCAACTCAAGAACCTACTTTGTAGGATCACTGAATTGTAGAATTTAAATAGAAAAAATTTAATACAACTTCCCTTTCTGCCATGTGGCTTATGAAATTAAACCTGAAGGCAAAAAATAGCGACCTAGTTGGTAACAACAAAACAGTCAATAAATTAAAAAAATAAATCCAGTCATAGAAATATATGTTACAGTTTGGAAAATAAAGTGAACCAATCCCTCTTAACCTCTTCACTGTCTGAATCCATCAATTCCTTTTGAATTTAGGAAATATGCATGTGCAAAAGTGCACAGATACATTCGCAGAAAGAATTAAAGCAGATGAGAGATGCTGGCAGCTTGGATTAGGGACGATTTATCTTGGAAAACTCAAAATAAACTCTGGGTGATTGAGCAGATATTGAGAAGAAAGACGCCATGAAGCTGGCATTCAGGTTTCTGCCAAGAATAAGAGAGTAAATACTGTGCACTTTATGAAGATGGGAATCAAAAGTATAAATCCAGAGAATATCTCTCAACCATTTAATTAGAGTAGATGTTAAGTGATGCACAGTCACCTTTCTGTATAATGGCCCATCAGGCTGTGACAGACTAAATATACAATCCCAGTTCCACAAAAATGGAATGGAACTGAAAAGTTCTTACTGCCCAATGATGTCATAGCCATCATACATTGCAGTGCAGAACAATGCTCACATCTGTGATGACGTTAGTGTCCACCAGTCTACTATGGTGCCCAGCTGTACAAAAACAGAAAATGTACAATTATGAACAGTACATTTGTTATTGATATATGAATGTACCATGCTATGCTTTCATCATTATTTTAGTGCGTATTCCTTCTTCTTATATGAAAAAGCTTATTGTAAAACATTATGCCATATTACACTGGTAGCAGCCTCCCACATCTCTTGTTTATGTCTCTTGGTTGCATCATTTTCTCTCATGTTCATTTTAATCTTTGTTCAACATGATCCTAGGAACCATAGTCTCTACCACATATATCTATACCACATGGCTGAGGTGTGCAGCAGTCTGTACCTTGTAGGTTTGGGGATGTATACTCCATGATATGCACACAGGGTCAAAATCACTAATAATGCCTTTCTCAGAATAGATCCCTATATTAAGTGATGTGTGACTAGAGTTGGATATTTGTGTTAGCAACTCAGAGGACAGGTCTTAGTTGAAGATGTAAATTTGTGTTTATAAACAAAGCATCATAGAGTCTGAGCTCACCCAGAAAAGAAATGTACAGAGCCATGGAAAAAGTGACAATACAGAGTATTAAAGAATTCAAATGCTCTCTGTGAGGTTTACAAGGCAGTATCCCTATAATGGATTGAGAACAAGGAACCAAAGGAGTAGAAAGAAAACAAATAGAAAGTGACTATCAGAATCAAAAGGAATAAAGAGATTTTTTACATGTCAAATTTGTGGCAGATGATGAATTGACAAACAAAGCAAGGTATCAAAATTGGAAGCCCTGGTCACTGTCAAAGGGGAATTTTGATGGAGTGAGGCAGTCAGAACCTGAAGGAGTGTGCGAAAGAGGCAAAGACGTGGAGAAGGCAAATACCAATGCTGAGTGATCATTTTAGATGACATTTTTGACATCCAATCAAAATGATATTAAAACAAAATAGATAACAGGAGATTGTGTTTTAGAAACTAATTTGGACATAATACCATCATTACATACGAGGTTCATATTTCCTAAGAACTATATTAAAATAGACCTGTTCATCCACGCCTTGGGGACACTGACCTATTCCAAGGAGTATTTTTAAATGTTTTGTTTATGATATTGCAAGCTGTGACACAAGTAAATTCTGACTTGGGAGAAGGTAGAAATTCTTAGAATATTGAGCAATGTTAATAGTTATTTATGTTTAAAATGTCAATCAGAGAAAACCTAATGTGCCCTTTTATAACACAAAGGCCTTATATTCTCAGCCACTTTGGTATACTTACATACATACTGTATAATATATATAATGCATTTACTTATTTCAGATAGGCAAAGCAAAAGCCGCAGGTCTAAACTTAGCCAGGTTCACTATTTGAGGGCTCAGTACTCTGCCTGCCATTGCATTCCACATATTCCTATGATGAAAACTGTTTGCAGCACAGATGTCAAATGCCAAATCTCAGGTTCAAATTCAAGTCCTTGATTATTCACCATATTCATTATTTAGATTTATTTCTAATTTAACTTCTATAAAATACTTTGGGCCCAGATAGAATAGTCTATTTTATTTTGTGGGCCAGAAATTTTGCTATTTTTCCTGTGCATGTCCTTATTTTAAGCTGGATGTAATTAACCAGCCTGTGTTTTCACTTATAGAAATCTTCCTTCACCCAGCTCTCTCTCTCTCTCTCTCCCGTTCTCTCTCAGGCTTTTCTTTTTGCCTGGACAAATGCCTTTCAGTAGCTCATTCTGAAGGATTTTTCTGGCTCAACTGTTTCTGAGCAACCAGTGTTTGTCTTTCAGGATACCCCATCAGGCCACCCCTCTTTATGGACTCCATCTGTTTCCTATTCCAGTTGCTCTGACTCCCTTCTTCTTGTCAACCCAAATAGCTCTCCTGCTACTCCCCCTTCCCTAACCTTAGTTTATTTGGGCTTCCCAAGAGAAAGCTGTCCTGTAGGTCAATACACAGGATAGTTCTCTTCTCTGCAAAATGGTCCCAGCAGTATTTCTAAGTCTACATTACAATGAATCATTTTTATTATTTATATGAAGTGGGGAAAAAGATGGTGTTTTTTAAAATATATATATTTAAATAAAGCATTTCCCCCATAGTAGACAACTGAATTTCAAAAGTTTACCTCCAACAAAATCCACAGATACTGTACTGTACCTCACCTTGGCTTCTACCTCTCTAATTCCAGATAGGAGAGTAAAGAAATCACTTTTATATCTTGTCAATCTCTTTTTAGATAAATGAGACAGGCAGAATATATTCACAATTTAAATGTAAATGTTAAGACATATGTCACGGCTAAAACTAAGTTACCAGATGAATAAAAATAACACATTTTTATGTGGCAAACCACTTCACTAGAACTATATAATTCTACATTATTTGCTCTTTTTTTCTTTTTTAAAAGCAGCCAAACATCTCTAGAACAAACATTTTCCCTGTGTCGATTGAATTTAGAGTGCCAACAAAGTTTTTTTTTCCTTTTCTTTAAAGCATATTTATTTTTAGACCTTTCAATCCACTATTGCAAACAGATGTGCTCTTTTTTTTTTTTTTCTCCCTCATGGAAGAAAATAAATAACTAAGGTTGCAATTCCCTTTAAAAACTTAAAAAAAAAAAGAGAGAGAAAAGAAAAGAAAAAGAAAAACAATAGGAGTTTTATTTCAGAATTCTGCTCTTGCCAAGCATCCAATCTGTAAAACATTTTGCCCTGTTGGTTTGGGGATGAGGAAAGACATCTGTGTGTTCAGCATCAATCTGTTCTTTTGAAACACAATTTCACTTCACAGAGCTTTGATCTGTTGAATGATAAACACAATTTTCTGAAACTGCTTATTAAAAAGTGGAAATATTAACAGTCTCAGTCCCCATATCTAAAGACCAAGTTTTATTCAAAATAGTAATACTAATAATAGCTAATATTTATGGAGCTTCACAATATGCCAGACTCTAAGCGAACTACTACATGCACATTATCTCAGTTACTATTTGCTTTTGGAGATCAATTCCAATATTAGCTGCATTTTACAGATGAGAAAGTGGAGAAGCAAATGGTTGTACATTTCATACAAATCATTTGGCTCATTAGAGTCACAACCAGGTAGGAGATTGAGGTTCTGCCTCTCTGTGCAGGCATTTTTCTTCTAAAATGAGCTACTTCCCACAATGAAAGCACACGTTGAATTTAAAAGATGGGACCTAACTGTGAGTCAGATTAGACTGCAGCAATAAACTTTTTCTTTTAGGGTCAGCTGGGGAATCAAACAGAGGAAGAGAAAGGTTGGAATCCATCCACTGTTTATGTAGGGGTCCAGGCACTGAGTAAAATGCTCACCTAGAAAAAGCTTTTTTATTGAACAGAAACAATGGTGAAACAGGCATCTATCTACTTGGCACTCATTCAATACAAAATTTATGACATATAAAATGAAGTCCTCTTATCACCTAGGTTCAACCGTGTAAAAGCATACACAGTGCAACTATTTCTTCTTCAGTTTGACTTAAGACTATGAAAAGTGTTTAATTTCCAGGTCAGGCCATATGTATTGCTTCATATTTAAATCAGCCCTCTCTAATAGCTTGAAGCAATTTTACCTGCATTATCCCATTTATCTTCTTAACATCTTTATGGAATAAGGAAATGAACTTCACATTTTTAGGACTTACTCTGTCAATTAACTTATATTTCATATTTCCATTTAAATTTCCATAGACCTTCCTAGAAACTAAGAGTTCCAGGATCTTGGTTGTGGCTTTCCTACAACTCTTCCAGGCTAAATTTCTATACAGATGGAACATTTTTGGTCTTTAGTAAAATAATTATCTGTGAGTCTGAGGGAATTGGGGGCTCTTCTGTTATCATTGCCATTTTCTTTTCTCTAGCAGTCAGACTGTCACACATCAAGGTCCCAGAGGGCATTGAGAAGAGTGCCATTTAAATAGCAAAAGCTGGAAAAGAAGGGAGCAAATAATAGATGAGATTAGGAAATTTTAAAAAAAAGTTGTTAGAGAAGGAAGAGAAAGGGAGAGTAAGGAACAGCAAAAGCTGGAGTGATAGAGGAAACAAATGGGAAGCAAGGGAGGGAGGAGGAGGAGTGATGGGAGAAGACAGGGCCGACAAGAAGAGGATGGTAAGGGTTACGCTGTTGACACCACTTGTGTTTGTCTTCCATCATTTTCATAATAATACCTTTATTATGTTGGAAGTGTTATAGAAGGGGCATAGGCTTTGGAGTAAAACTGGACGTTTTAAAATTGTGATAAGCACAAAGTATTATAGACCATGTGACTGAGGACAAAAAAGTTATTTCCCACAGGTCTGGAGATCCAAGATGAATGTGCCAGCAGGTGAACAGTCTGGTAAGGGCCAGCTCTCTGGTTCATGGACAGCACCTTGGCACTCTGCCCTCATATGGTAGAAACAACCAGGGTGTCTCTCAGGCTGCTTTTATAAAGGCCACTAAACCCATTTATGACCTGAACTCCTCCCAATGCTCCAAATAGCATCACCTTAGGGGTCAGGATTTCAACCTGTGAATTTTGTTAGGAACATAAACATTCAGAACAGGACATATCCCTAGTCAACTTTTTAAACCTCCCTCACTCAAACTTTCGTTAACCTTTAATTATTTAAAAGGTATCTCTCTTCTAAGATATCTGTGAGAATCATACAATGTAAGTCACCGAGTACAAACTAATTTCACATTATTATTTATAAGTGAGATGTAGCTGTCATTCCTTATCTACCAGCATGGATATTTATTGCACCTAATAAAGAACACACAAAATGTTTCCTTCGTCTTAGAACACAGCTGTCCCTTTACCCCTGTTTCTCATAAAGGTAGTCAATAGTTTCTGCTGCCGTGTGCAGGAGTGCTAAAGACCATGGAATTTATATTTTGGGAGACAAAATATAAATCCACTGTAGCACCCCCTACCATCAGATGAGGTAATATAGAGATAGCACAGGACATCATGAAGATACAGCTGGCTTTTTCGGTTAGAATTTTCTGCCTCTCCATATGCATAAAAAATATTGAATCTCCTTTTTAAGGCCATGATCCTAAGAGAATTTGAAGAATACTTGTCCTATATATCTTCTAAGTTACTCATCTGTGCACAAGTGATTCCCACTTTAATTAACCCCCATGACTGTTCTGTGTGTTCTAAAAGGAGATATTCATAAGAAGCACAAGCATTTCCAGTCTGGAATTCTAGAGAGACAGAGAGACCTATTGCAAGATAAATTGCATTCTGAGGCTGCTTTCTAAAATGAAGAGAATAAATCACTAGTAAGAGAAGTAATATAATATACAGGCAACCTGTTCAGAATTAATAAGTCAAATCTTCTCATATACCAAAACCTCACACTTGGAGGTTTTCTTTTGCCTAGATTTTCTTCTTATTCCTTCAACTGGCAAAAATCATTAAGCTACATGAGAGACTAATCTTATTGCTAGGGAAAAGGAAAGGATATGCAATCTGTAATAGATGAACTTTGCCCTCAAGAAATTGTCGTGGATTTGAAAGTTTTCAAGTGATTCAATTCTTCCATCAATTAATAATAGTTAATACCATTAAGTGAATAATTGTTGGATTGAGTGCTATAGGCCTACTAAGCTCGCTTCAGTAAGGTAGGTGACAAAGAATAGTTTAGCACAACACTGTCAATAAAAACAGAATAGAATAGAAAAAAATATGTACATAATTTAGAATTATTTTTGTAGCCATGAAAAATAAAAATTGAAAATACTGAAAGTAATTTTAATATTGTATTTCAGTTAACCTAACATATCTAAAATATTATCATTTCAACATAAATATTAAAAATACTAATGCTTATTTGCATTTTGTTTTAAACTCTGTCTTCAAAATCAGTGTGGTTTTGACACTTAAGACATATCACAATTTGGAGTAGATCACATTATGAGTGCTCGATATGTGTGTGTGTGGCTGGCGTATGGACAGCACAGTTTAAGCATTTCCTCTGAGATGCCAAGTAGTTTATTCATTTCAGATGTGTACCTATATCCAACTGTTCTTCCTCTGCATCTCCCCTTACACATAAATCCCATTACTTCATGGAAAAGAGAAGAAGCATGTGTCCTTATCTTCTAACACCAGGGAACACAAGGCAGGGCTCAGTTTTCTTGAAAAGATTTAGTGTTTTAACTTGTAACTCGACATGCTTTACCAACTGTATTCAGAGAGGTTTAAACATTCAGGGTAGAAGAACCAGAATAGAAACATGAAATTAGAGTCCGAGACAGGAAATACCAATGGGTGCTGGAAGTCACCAAAAGAACACCCAGGGTTTAGGAAAACAGTGTAATTGTTGTGTTCATGGCAGCTTTTATGTGGGTAATGTCACTCTCATTACCTTTCAAGACCACCAGCAGTGTTATTCTCAAATTTACATTTAACTTTGATAAGAATACGTAATATTTTATCATAGTTGAGAATTGTTTTTTCACTTGGAGTAGAATTTTAATAAGTTTAGCAGTTGCCAAGACAATTTAGTTATTTTAATTGTATACAGCATTTTTAATGTTCTTATTAATGAATCAAAGTTAAACGTAATATTGGGGTTCAATTGGATATAATCATACAAATGAGAAATATAATTTGCTCCACTTCAGTCCCCAGTGCTTCCTCTTTCCCTCCTCCTCCTTCCCCAATTCCCTTTCTCTATTGGTCTTCCTCCCATTTATTTATAGTTTTTTAAGTTAGTATTTTACAGATAAACATAAATTTACTGTGGTATATTCATATACACACACACACACACACACACACACACACAGCATAATTTGGTTGATTTCATTCCACTGTTCCTCCTTTTCTCATCCTCCTCTCCCCGCCTCAATCTCCTTCTTCTACTCCATTGATCTGCCTTCTGTTTTCATGGGATTTCCCTCTCCTCCTTTTTAATCCTACTTTTTAATGTCTACTTTTGATCTTCTTTGGAATTCCCTATGGGTTTGCTCAGTTTAGATTGCTTAAGATAAGTGCAATCCCAGCAGGATGAAAATGTAGCATTTGAATATTTATAATGTCACCAATTGTTAAGAACCTTGGAAGCCTAAAGTTTTACCCTGCTTTCAAGGTAGTCATTTGGCCTAACACAGTTTTACAGATGCTAGTAGATGGCATGAGACTCCTGGGTCAGAAACAAAGGACTTTATCACATGTTCCCATCAGTTCTTCTTTTCTCCCAAGTCCAGGGGTGATAGGGTGAGTAGATGTCACTCCTAAGGAATCCCAGGTTAAGGAATTCTCAATCTTGTAAAAGTCCTGTGAATAAATCTGCCCAGCTTTTACCTTGGAAGGAGTCAGTACCTTTACTGTCCCAGAGAGCAAACAAATCATCCTTCTGAGTTCAACAGGGATATTCTCTCTTCCAATGCCCTTTACCATACAGACATCTTTCAAAAAAAAAAAAAAAAAAAACCAAAAGCTATCAGTGCCTTTACTCAGAAAATTGGAAGAAGAAAAAAAAAAGATCCTGTATATAGAAATGTTTCCAAACATCCTGATATTAAAACTTCTCAGTGACTTTTATTATATATTTAAAAACTCTTCTTTTCCTCACTTCCACAGTTAATATTTACTTATCGCTTTTATGTGACATCTAATTTGAAAGATTGTCAGGTAATTGCCAAAATTAAGATCTAATACATGTAAAAGTTTCAAAAACTACTCAAGGTAAAAATTAAGAATCCTGATTACTCCTATAATAAGGACTTAACGGACTGATGGATCTTGTTATGAGATCTAGTTTCCCCAAGTCCCTAATGATCATGAGATCCAGATCTTTCAGGGTTTCAGGTTTTACACAGTGCATATTTTTACTGGGTGCCTTGGTTTGAGCTTAGAAAAAATATGATTATTCATAAAAATATTTAATCTCTTGTTTTCATATGACATCTTATATGCCTTTTTTTCTGACAACAAATAATACCAGAAGCAGTAATCTTAAGTAGATTTGTATATTAAATATATTTCCTAAAATATTTCTGTGTTTTACAACCTTAGAAACCTTCATATGTATGTAAGTTATGTTTAAATGGATAAGAAGCTATTTAATAAACTACTAGTACCCTTAAAACTCCATATAGAATCTAAAACTTCTTAACAGCTATGTAGAAAATTTACATAATCTGGGATGTTAAAAGAAGATGGAAACCATGTCCAATGTAAGTTTTCAGGAGACTATAGGTCAGCTAGAGTTCATTCCCCAAAGTGGAATCAGGAAGAAATCCTACAACTATTTCCCAACTAGGACCCATTTGGAAGATGAGTAAACATGGACTGCACTCTATGATTTGTGGAGACCTCAGAGGGGCACAGGTTTGGCTCAGCTCACTTTCAGCTGACCATAAAGAACTTAGGAATAGACAGCCACAAGAGAAAGAGTGCTACTCACTCATGACTCACAGCCCAATGTAGGCAGCTTTTTTGTGTATTTAAATGGCTTAGTCATCAAATTCTTGATTCTTATGATAATTGGTTACCAAATCTCCGATGAATTTTACTTCTCTGGTAGTTTGATAATTTTCTATTTAATCTAAAATAATCAACCAACATTACAAAGGGCATTATTGGTAACCATATAATGTATATAAAGAATATTGGATGAGAGCCAGCTGTCTGAACAGGTATTAGTCCTGCCACTAAGTTTGCTGGGGCCAGACACTGAAGCTGTCTGGTTTCCTTACTTGTAAAGGGAAGAGGGGGATGGTTTAGTGACCTTTAAAGTGCTTTTTAGCCTTATCTTTGTGTAAGTCAACTCACTGAAGACCTGGCCTTCCAAATCGTTTACTTGTATACCAGGAAAAATGTATCTGGCCATCTCTCAGCTTTTGTTGCTGTTGGTACTTAATGAAATAAGTTGCTTGTGCCCCACTCAGAAGGCATCCTATACAGAGCTAAAGAAATGTGTGTAGCCATTTGTCAGTGTCAGCAACTCCCCAGTGACACTTGAATCGCACAACTTACTTCTCTTTTCTTGGGTGACTCAAGCTCTTAGGGTCATCCTCCTGGGTGACATGTCACATGATTATATAAGCATGAGGCAGATATTGTCAGTTTAACCAGAAGGTAAAGGAAAAATACAATCATCTTCTAGTCCACTCATTCTGAATCTTCTCACAGCATCAAAGGGAAGCTCAGAGACAGATTTCTCGCAATTTTCACCCTTGACAGTGTGGGATACCTCAGTCAGATGAATAATACATGCAGTTGCAAGAAACACAATTTTAAAAGAATCTGGCATTTACAAAGCAGCTTTACTGGTGGAAAGAGTAAAGGCTTTGAATATCCTGTCAGTTTGAAAAGAGATTCTGTGTCACCCTATCAGGTCACACAAACCATCTGATCAACTGCCACTTGATGAAAGCATTTATTAAAGTCAGTGTAAGGAAATATCAGTTTGAGAAATGGAAAAAGGCTAGAGGATTTATTTTTAAACCTCCGAGAATGGAAAAGAGTAGGGAGATTTCTGTTTCTGCAGGGAAATACAATATAAATTTGATTTACATTGAAACAGGAGCATATGAGTCTGAAAACAGTATAGAATCACTTCTTTTTTTTTTCCTTAGTTGTTGACACTTCTACTTCCAGAAGATGGGGGAAGATGTACTTTTCCAAATTTCTTCCACTAGTACAACTAAAAACCTTGGGTATTGTATATAAAGCAAATATAAGAAGTATCTGAAAGTAGAAAGAAGAAGGCAGATCAGCTAGGAACCCCAGGAATGACACAGTGGTAAGTTCCATGTGGCTTTTACGCTCATTTATTCCATCATTGGAATGGAAGTATCTAGCAACCCAGAAAAATAAATGAGTGTAGACCAAAGAAAAAGGATCAACAAAGGTCTGCTTTTTCTAGCCAATGGGCCAGAAAAAAGGCAGATCAGTAATACAAAAAAAATTTTAGACAATAATTACTTATTCTAGCCAAACAACAAACACACACACACACACACACACACACACACACACACACATAAACAACAGCAATAGCAAACCTCTGTGGTTCCACCATTTATCCAGGTCAAAGATGAGCAGGGAAACTTAACCCCATAATTTCCTGCTTATAATGGGATAGTCCCATACCCCTATCAGGGTAGTATCAGAGAAAATCAATAGGGAGCTGAGACTTTCATGATCCCACCAATGACAGGAGGCCAGCTCATACCTTAGTGTCAGTAGAGGTCACATGGTGAGCCTGGATTTCACTTCAACCCAGCAGTAATGTGGTGTTCTGCTCATTCCTCATGCCCATACTGTCAGAAAAGGTTTAGGAAACAAAGTGTCCATCATCACCCACTTATAATGAAAACACCTTTGTATGTGGCACAATGTCAGTGGCAAAAACAGGAAGGAGGGGCTGAAACTCATCCACCCAGAAGTTAAAGGGTTCCTCTGACCTTGAGTGGCCATGGAGACTGAGTGGGGAACCTGGATTTCTGCCTCCATCAGGCATAAAGAAGCAGATACTGGATTAGTATCAGAGAAATCCAGCTAAAGCAGAAGATTAAGATAAGATCCAAAGTTTTATTACTTTAAAAGTGTATATTTCAGTTATAAAATCACTCATATCAAGAATCAGAATGTTCTC
>JAJEJO010004318.1:7525-35172 GCA_020662805.1 Glaucomys volans | reverse complement strand
ATTTCAGTTATAAAATCACTCATATCAAGAATCAGAATGTTCTCAAACTGAATTTTAAAAAATCCATATGGACAATACCAAGATAACAAAGATGTTAGAATTATTTGACAACTATTTTAAAGCAACCACAGTAAAATGTTTTAAAAGCAATAATGAACTTGCTTGAAATAAATTAAAAGATAAAAACATATCAACAAATATATAGAAAGTCTCAGCAAAGGCAAGAAGGAAAAAAGAGAATAAAGTAGAAATTTTAAAAAATGAAAAATACAATGAACAAACTTGGTGGATAGGCTCACTAGCAAGATTGAGAGGCAGAGAAAAGAAACAGTGAAGTAGAACAGAGAGCAATAGAAGACAATAGAAAGAATAATAAACTAAAAAGCAAAAAAATAAAATGTCTCCTTGACCTCTGGGGCCAGTGTGAATGAAATAACATTTGTGCCATCCAAATCCTGAAAGGAGGGGAGAAAAAGAAGTAATGGCTGAAACCTTCAAATTCAATGAGACATGAACCTCCTCATTCAAGATTCTGAGTAAACACCAGCTAGCAAAAAAAAAAAAAAAAAAAAACCAGATATATCCTACCCAAGACATCTCAAAATTAACCTTCTGAAAACTAGACAAAGAAAACAATGTGGAAGAAGACAGGAAAAACAACATCATATCTAAAAAGGGAAAAGCTATTCAATTATCAGCAGATTTCCCATCAGAAACCAGAAGGGATGTCACAATATTATTCAAGTGCTTAAAGAAGAAATGTCATCCCAGAATTCTACAACCAGTGAAAACATTCTTCAGGAATGAAGAGGAAATATCTTAGATAATGGAAAACTAAAAGAATTTTTTTGTTAGTAGACCTACATTAGAATAATGGCTAAAGAAATTTTTCTACACAAAATAGAAGCGATCAAAAAGGCAAATTTGGAAAATTAGGAAGAAAGAACACAGAAAGCACAAAGATGGGCAAATACAGTATGACTTTGATTGTTGAATACGATGACCTGGTCTCTGCTAATATAGGAATCCATTATTCCTACTGCTGATATGAATCTTAGGTCTGTAGTAGCATTCCCAGCCTACAAATAATAGCCACTTACTGATCACTACTGAAAATGATGCTGGTATAATCCACAAGCATGCCTGCAAACATGCCTTTGTGCACTACCCCCCCCCACCCCAAACACACTGTGTTTCTTGCTACATTGTTAAATACAAGGTCTTACAGGCATTTCTCATGAATATAAATCAGTGGGAATCTGTAAGGAAGTAAATAAATCAGAATAAGGCAGAAGAAACTGAACACATATGTGATTTTAGCTCCTGATCTCACTGGGGGCTCTGGCGTGCATATGGCACCACAAACTTGTTCCATCTTGATGCACGCAAGTTTTTACCATTGTATTAGTCAGCTTTGACTGTAAGCCTCCTCTGGGAGGTACTGCCGTAACCTCCCAGGAAGCTCAGAGTGAGAGATTTCCTGTGGACTAATTAAAATATCCAGAAAAGGATGAAGATGTGAGTCACTATTAGCAAATACTTATAGTAACTACAATATGGGTATAGCAACAAATAGTTCTAGGCAGGACACCAACTGTGTTTACTACACTTTAGAGAAGGAGAAAAACTCCAAATGGTCTACACTATAAGAAAAAGCTGCATAAATGTCACAGAACTGAGATTGGTCATAAGAAATGGTTATTTGGCATGAATATATAAATAACAATCCTGCTATTATGTATAATTATAGTGCACTAATAAAAAAGGTTAGAAAAAGAACCCATTATTCAGTAGGGGAGATGTAAGGGAAGCATGCTAAATAAAGAGATAAAGGCAGGATCAATTAGAGTATAGAAGCATTAAGAAGAAGAAACCCCAAAATCCATATATATAGTTTAATGAAATATTATGTCTTCTTTTTATTATTTAAATGTTTTTCTTTGAAACATATAGCATATATTCATATACATTCTAAATGCAAAGTGCACAAATGGGTACACAATGAAAAAATCATCCTCCCACATTTATCCATCTGTCACTCTGTTTTCCTAAACAGAGTCAAGTTAATTTCCCATTTTAGAAATTGTCTATGTACAAACACATGTATTTTATTTTTGTCTCCTTACATATACAATTATAAATATATGTGAGATTAATCCATATTAATATATAAAAGTCTTGTCTTTCTCTTTTTACAATCCCATTGTATTTTTATGACTCTAATATACTTTAGTTATCCATATTGATTAATATTTATGGTGGTTCTGATCATCTGTTGCAACGCATATTAACAACAACAGATAGCGATGGGTGTATGTGATTTCACAGAGTCATTAATATAGCTACAGGATAAACTCCAAGGAGTAGAACCACTGAGTAAAAGGTTGTACCAGTCAGTTGAGACTAGATCATTCCACAATAACAAACAATGTAAAACTCTTTAGGGCTTACAGCAATCAGATTTATGTCTCATTCATGTCACATCTCCATTGCGGGTGATTTCGGCTCTTTTATGTATCACCCTCCTACTATAGCCTAAGCTGCAGGAGCAACACTTCCCTCGGACATGCTAAGTTTCTGATAAAAACAAAGATGATGTGAATAGCAATAAAATGACTCTTGAAGTTTCTGATTAGAAACAACACATGTCACTTCTGCTCACAATTTTCACTGGCCAAAGGAAGTCATGTGGTCAAGGATGACATCAGTGAGGTGGGAATATATAATTGTTCCTCCACAGTGATGGAAAGCAAATATTGAGACTACCAGAATAGTTCACCACAATGAGTGCTTACATTTATTAATTTGGTAGATTCCAACTTATTCTCTTCAAAAGCATTCAACACTTATTAAAAACACATATTTCCTGGCTGGGGCTGGGGCTTAGATAGCACTTGCATAGCATATCTTAGGCTATGGGTTCAATCCCCAGCGTCACAAAAAAAGTGTGCCTCTGTGTGTGTGTGTGTGTGTGTGTATTTTCTCCTTTCCCTCAATCATGCATTATGACATTAGTCCCAAATAATCCTGGACATCTCCAAAGTAAATATGTTTTGAAGTACCCTTAATTTGAATTTCTCTTATAAGTAAAGTGCAAACTATGTTCATATTCAAATATATTTCTTTTTAATCTGAAAACCACATTTCTCTCAACTCAGCCCTCAACCCACAATCATTGATTTTCTGTGATTTTCAAATCAGCTTGTACACCTGTAAGATTCAGATTTTTTTCCCCATGTATTAACAACTTATAAGCTCAGTCCCTTCTAGCTGACAAGCTCTCTTTGCATATTTTTTGTTTTCATAACAGATTTTTAAAAAATAAAATGCAAATACAGTATTTGTTATGCTTTGCTTTTGGATATTATCTTGTGTTTAACCCAATATTCCAATCTGTTCTGATCAATTTTTGCATTTTTTAAAATAATGTTTCTTCTTAAAATTGTAGGTGAAGTGTTGAAAATCCAGGTAAGAAAATAAAATAATCCTTATGTCATCACTTAAAGATGACTATTTATTTTGTCACCTTTCATGTTAGTCAGACCTCTTAGAATTGATCCATGTGGAAATTTGATAAATATGCTTTTTAAAACTTTATTGATATCATTGAAAGAATTAACAGCATTAGGAAAGTTTCCAGCTTTTGCTCTTGGCTTTTTCTTGGTTGGCAATTATCAGGTAAATGGATAGAGATTAAACTCCAATACCTATTTTCTGTAAAATTCTTTTTCTATTGTCGGGTATCTCTTTCCTTGGTGTTTTGGAAAGTGAATAAGAATTACAGGTCTGGGTACAAAGTAGCAAAGAATAGTAGGCAACTTTGCTGATATTCCTTTCTTAGAGGAAGATGGAGCTATTTGCACTGGCTTTGGGAAAGAAAAAATTCCAGAGGTAAAGGAAAAAGTCAAACAATAATCAACACTCTAAGGTCAAGTTGCCTAAATGGAAAAGTATTTATGAGTACAAAACTAGAAGGTCCAAAGATGAAAATCAAGGTCAAGAGTGGAGTACATTTGAATGTGTATCCAGGTCAGGGAAAGATCAAGTCAACTATTGTTTAGGGACCAGGAAAACTCAAAATATGGTCATTACTTTTCCTTTATGAGCCAGGGTGGGTGTGTGTGGGGCACACAGGATTTCTGGCCTGTTCTTCAGGTATTAAAGCCATTTGAAAAGCTTACTATATCCACTCTTCCTTAGGCCTAGCAGGTATTTTGTGAGGAGGGTTACATGGATGTTTGCAAAAAGAAAACTACAAAGGAATAGTGTGGTCTTCTGGGATGGAACTTTAAAAAAGTTGCTGGTTGTTCATTGTTTTAGTCAGCTTTTCGTTGTTGCCACCAAGAAACCATATAAGATCAATTTTGAAGAGGGTAAGTTTATTTGGGGCTCAAACTTTCAGAGGTTTCAGTCCATAAATGGCCAACTCTTTTGCTCTGGGCCTGAGGTGAGGCAGTACATCATGGGGAAGGGCCCAGTGGAGGAAAGCTGCTGAGCTCATGGAGGGCTCAGAAAGCAGAGAGAGAAGGTGGGGTGGGGCCACAGGGAAGATGCATCCTTTCAGGATATGCCCCTAGTAACCCACCTCCTCCAGCCATAACCCACCTGCTCATGGCTACCTCCCAGTCAGTCCATTCAAACTAGGATAGACTGGATATTCCATATTAACAGAAGCTTTAGGAAAACACCTCACATCCAAACCATAATACCTATTAATTCATATTCAACAGTAATTACTAAATCTGATGAAGTTTAAGAAATCTCAGTAGCAGAAACTTCCAAAGCAATATCCTTGTCTCAGTCTCCAGTGCTAGAATGAAATACTGCAGATTGGCAAGCTTCACCAGCACTGATTTCTCACAGTTTCAGAAACTGGGAAGTATAAGTTTAAAGTGCCAGAAGACATGGTGCCTGGTAATGTCACATTTCCTCAGAGGGAGAGAGAGAGGGAGGGGGGGGGGGGAGACAAGTTCTCTTTTGTCACTTCTGAAAAGGGCACTGATCCCATCAAGAAGGTTCCATCCTCATGACCTAATTGCTGCCCCAGGGCCCTCTCCAATTATCATCACATTGGGGTTAGGGTTTCAAAATGTGAATTTTGAAGAGATAGAAACATTCAATCTAGAGTAATCCTGTTGCCTGAATATCAATGTCAACTTTTCAGAAGATTTTTACATAGAGAAACTCTTGCAGTTAAGTCTAAAAACAGGCAGATACCATCGAACTATTTTTTTCTGATCCCTGAAGCTAGTTAATTTTTGCCTGCCATCTTGATCTTCCTCTCCTTTTCAATTTCTTGGTTGCAAATTCTGTGACTAAGTTGTTGGGGTTAAATGCAATGGAGCCATGCAATTTGTTCCTGTCATGACCTGTGACATCGAAAACAATTTTCTTTGTATTTATTTCTAAGCTAGTTGTCTTGTAATTTTGACAAATGTCCTAGGCTTGTCCTTGTAAGTGAAATGACTGTGTGGCAGTTTTCCTAATGAGAGTCCTTATTTGTATCATCTTCACAGTTCAGAGGATTATAGCGACAGGTGATTGACAGAAGAGAAATAGAGTATATAAAATGTTTATTTCACAAAATATAACTGTTGATGAGGTCTTGAACTAGACTGTGAATGGGGATAGAAAAGAAGACATTTAGAACTTGAAGGAAAGGAAAACTGACAAACTTTGGAAATGAATTGGTTTCAAGTGTTAAAGAGTAGGATGTAGGGAGAAGGCGTCATCAAAATGATAAAGGATTTAAGACTAAAGAAACAAAATAATGGTTGGTTTGTTTCTTAAAGCCAATGAGAACAATGAAAAATGAACAATGATGACATCATTGTCATAACAGGAAAACCCTAATACCTGAACAAACTGGATCTCAAATTTATCATGATAAACTTGAAAATAGTTTAAAAAGCAATGTTACTCTACTTTCTCATAGCAATATCTAATATTTTCTTTATGATCCTACTGACAACTAGAGGAAATTATTCATTTCATTTTATTCATATGTGTTTAGACAATGAACCATACCCAAATAAAGCATTTAGTAAACCACAGTATGACTACAAAATTTCCCTGTTGCTCACCTCCTGCTTCTATGAGCAGGAGCAAATGCTTTTTCATTTTTAAGTAGTTGGAAAAAATAAAAATAATAATATTTTATCACATGGGAAATAATATGTCAAGTTTTATTGTTTATAATTAAAATTTTATTGGAATATAACCATATGCATTTGCTTACATACTTCTAGTAATGTTTTTACGCTACTGACAACAATGACTAAAATATTTATTATCCAACTTTCTGCAGAAAGCATTTGCTAATTCCTGCCCTAATATAAGTTATAGATTTAAAGTTTCAGTGTAACTTGCCAGAGTTGGAATCTAGGAAAAATGAGGAGAATGTGTAGTGAATTCAAATTATCCCAAGTTCATGCATGATCTGAGTTTATATTGTTAATGACAGATCACCGTTTTGAAGAATCTGTCATCATCCTAGTACCTTTCCAATATTTATGTAGTTTTTATTTCTTGCTCTCTAAAACACTTTAGTGGGCTAGATATCAGATCATGCTCATGACATAAGGAAACAGATTGGTAGTAAGTTGTTGAATTTTTAAAAATATTATACTTTAATATAATATAATATATATTTGGTCTATTCAAACATTGAATATAATCTCTTACACTGTTTTGTTAAAATATAATATCTAACCTGTAAGTATTTATGGGTGAAGTCAATGTTGATGGAAGACAGACAATCATGTTAACATCAACAGCACATGGTCAAACTTCTTAGATATTCCTTTTTAACATTTCAGTTCTCACTACAGATCCTCACAAGTCATCATGTTTTTTTCACAGCAAATAAAACACTTTTTATTTTTATGTGTTCTTTCTAGTTATACTCGATAGTAGATATATTTTTACAAGCATAGATTATATCTAATTCTAATGAGGATATAAGTCATCACTTTAAAATTTTTTTTTTCTGGTGCATAGGGAGCCACTGATGGAACTGTTTATCAATTTCTTTTTATGAAGTACCTTATATAATAATTACATACAGGTACATGTGTTTCTTGTATAGAAATGTTACAAGATTTCTGTATAGTTATATTCTATCTAGTTATACTCAAATTACACTATTTTGAAAAACCTGGGCAAATTACTTTTAGAGATTCAATTTCCTTACATGTGAAAGGTAGGTGATACTTGTGCTGCTGAATAGTCATAGAAATCACACATAAATCTATGACCTGTGATAATTTTTAATCAATTCTGGCAACTTAAAAAATAATTTTTATGATTTCTGGCTCAGCAAAAGAAAGGAGTTTCAGTATCCATTTCAAAGTCAGAAAAAGGCTAGAGAAAATAATTACAAACTAACTCTTATTTTCAATCATTCTAGAAATCTAAAGGACAGGAGCAAAATACAGATGTGTGTAACTCCAAAGTCCACTGCCTTTTTTTTAACAGTGCCTTCTTTTTATAATAACTTTATTTTTATTTACTTATTTCTACGTGGTGTTGAGGATTGAACCCAGTACCTCACACGTGCAAGGCGAGCACTCTACCACTAAGCCACAACCCCAGCCCCATCTACTGCCTTTTAACAAAGACAATAGTTTTTGTACTCTGTTCTACAGAACCTAAGGGTTTAAAAGTCACTTAAGAAGTTGCATAAATATTGTATATATAAACATACACATGTATATAAATATATATATGTGTGTGTTTTATATATCATATCACATTTTATATGTGTGTATATGTATACATATATATAATACATTTTAAACTTGCATTTAAATAGTACAAACTACTCTTTTACATTTACTTGTTTCCTCAAGAAACTTAAAAAACAACTACATGGATTTCAAAACATAAATTCACAAAGATAGTAGTGTAAAATACAACAAAACAGACTAGGTCCAACTTGTTGGGAACAAAAATGTACATAAATAAGTGGTAACCAATTTAGGGGGCCCATAGAAGCAGAAATCTGACAAAGTAGTAGGTAAGCCAAGAAGCAATCTAGTTGTACTAGATTTTCTCAAAGATTAATAAATGACAACACCGTAAGTATGTAAAGGTGGGGTTCAATGTAGGGCAAAAAGATAGGGATTTGGTTAGTCTATTCAAGAAGGTGCAGTTGAGGACTGAAGATTTATTCTCTGGAGAGAAGAAAATGGAAACTCCTTGGATATTTCAGTAGGCAAAATAGTGGGAAGGGTACCATACCCAAAGAGGGGTGGCCCCGGAGTTGACTTGAGATTTCAAAACTGAAATGCTCTTCCCAGGTTCCAGAAACCTGGAATTCAGGTTTAAAACTTTAGGCAAAACTATGCATCTCCAGTAGGTCTGAGAAGAAAAGATACTGTCATCAGGATTTTCCCAGCAAAGGGTACAACCAGATCAATCTATAGTGAAGTCTGTGGCTTCTAAATGGTTTTTTGTGCCTCACTCACTGTCCAGCACAGGAGGGATCCGATAAGAGCACAGAGGTGTGAGCTGACTGAGAAATTAAAAGTGTGAAACAAAAAGAAATAAAAGACAAAAGGCACAGAAAAAGGGTTTCACAGCAGGAGTCTGGTGGGAGGATTGGACCTGATGGGGGCATTCTTTATTTAAAGGGAAGCACATCAAAGGGATTCATTGTAAGGAAGGTTCTTCAAGGTAAACAAGAGGCTGTGGGGAAGTGGACCTGATTGGAACCTTATCACTCACTCAGCAATTCTTCCTCCTCCAGGCAGCTGATGCCTCAAGGCTGCTTGGGCTTGTTGGTATCTCTCCTGGGAGGGAGTTGCATTTGGACCAAGGGCTGTCTGAACCAATAAATTCTGTGGTAACACAAAATTGTCTTTAAGAAGAATGTTGCCAAGGCAACCCAGCGGTCTCAAATGGGTGAGATGATACAGAGAGTTCTCTGAGGGGCACACCTTCCCTTAGAGATGGCTCAGACAAGCCCACAATTCATTCCAGCTCCCAAGAATTTACTACAGGAGCAGAGACCAAAGTCAGTAGATATCGCATTGAAGCTTGTTGCAAGAATGACAGAACCAAACTCACAGATAAACTAACAGAAAGAGCACTAAGAGGAAACAAACCATGTGAAATAAAAATTTCACATATGCATGTTTTAATCCCCAAGAAATGAGATATTGGAGAATTTTAATTCTGGGTCTTCAATGAATGAAAGTATTTAAAATTTTAAAAGATGATATCAAAACAGAAAATCAACAAAGTGAAAAAAAATAAAGGAGAGTTATATGCAGAAAAAAAAGAAAGAAAATGAGTCCATCGAAAGGAGCAACATTCACATAATAGGATTTCATTGCAGAAAGAACAGAGACAACAGAGTACAGGAAATTATTAAATAAGTGATCATTAAAATTTCTCAGAACTAAAAGACATGAATTACAAGATTGAAATTACCTGTTAAGCACCCACTGAGTAGAATTAGAATAATAGATCTACTCCAGAGTACTTCAGAGTGAAAATTCAAAACTAGAGACTAAACAGAAAATTCTAAAGCTTTCAGAAAGATAAAATAGGCCACATACAGAGGGCCTGAAAACAGAATGGCTTTGGATCTCCCAAGGGCAGTGCTGGAAGAGGACTGACAATGAAGACACCAATGTGGGACTTCAAATTAAAAGATTTTGACTTTTTTTTTTTTTTTTTAAACTACCAGCCATTTTTTTCCTTAGGAAAACTTCTGAAAGGAGTGCTAATACTAAAAAGAAGAATTAACTAAGAAACAGAAAAATATGGAATTCAGAACTGTTTTTTCTTTCGAAAGCGGCAAATTAAGTGGAACATGGTAGTTCATGCCTGGAATTCCAACTACTCAGGAGACAGAGGCACAGGATCACAAGTTTGAGGCCAGCCTCAGCAATTTAGTGAGACTCTGTCTCAAAATAAAACAGTAGATGCAATCCAGTGGTAATGTACCATGGGTTCAGTCCCCACTACCAAAAACCAAAAATTAAAAACAAACAAAACCAAGAATGATGTAGCAAAAGATGGTTCCAGGCAGATTAAAGGAAAAAGTATGAAATATTTGATGAAACTAGGAGAGTTTGTGCATCTTTTAGTGATTACTATATAGGAGATAAAGTAAAAAAAAATAAAACAAGATGATTGTTAACTACAGGGAAAACAAAAATTTACTTAACGAAGGTAATTAGTCCTGGTTTACACATTGCTTAAATAGCTTGCCTGTGAATAGCGCTTCATACATATAATAATGTGTCCTGAATATTTTTAATTAAAATTAGGCAATAATTCTAGAGGGGCAGGGAAGATGGGAACCTACTAGATGAAAGAGTTAAATCCTTGTCCTCCTTTGTGGGAAGTCAATGGATACTGCTTAAAAGGGCAAGATCAAGAAATAGCAACATTATTATTATTATTATTGATTCTGATTGTTGTTATTTACACCAGTGTAGGAAAAATACCACCAGTAACAGCCAGAATACTCAAAGATTCCCTCTGAGAAGATGACATGGAAGGGTCCAAGCATTGCTATTTTTTAAGTTCTTGTAGAGTCACTTGACTCTTTCAAATATGTGCAAAAATAATTTTGATAATCATTAAAATCAATTTTAAGGTAACACTAAAATGTGTTAATTGTTAACAATAGGGAATTGATTTTTTTTTTTACTTATGTTGCCAGGGTAATGTTTATAGAAAACTCATAATACAACTTCTGTTAAGATACCATCTCTTGTAATGAAGTAGCTTGGCCATTAATACTATAGCTTGGGACTGGGCAAGGAGATGCATGCCTGTAATCCTAGCAATTCTGGAGGTTGAGACAGGAGGATTGTAAGTTTAAGGCCAGCCTCTGCAACTTAAAAAGATTCTGCTTCAGAATGAAAAGGACTAAGGATGTACCTCTCCAATCTCCAGTATCAAAAAAGGAAAAATAATAATAATTTAAAGATTGTATCTTGGCACTGTTATTATTATCACGATTTATTAACACATTGTACATGTGTAGGGTACAACTTCTCATTTCTCTGGTTATACATGAAGTAGACTCACACCATTTGTGTAACCATAGCTGTACATAGGTAATGATGTTTGCCTCATTCCATTATCTTTCCTTCCCCCAGCCCCCTCCCCACACCTCATTTCCTTCTACACAATCCATCCTTCTTCCATTCTTCCCTTACCTGACTCCCATTATATATCATCCTCCACTTGTCAGAGAAAACATTTGACCTTTGGTTTTTGGGGGATTGGCTTATCTCACTTATCATGATATTCTCCAACTCCATCCATTTACCTGCGAATGCCAAATTTTATTCTTCTTTATGGCTAAATAATATTCCATTGTGTATATATACCACAGTTTCTTTATCCCTATTGAAGGGCGTCTAGGTTGGTTCCACAATCTAGCTATTGTGAATTGAACTTCTATAAACATTGATGTGGCTACATCACTGTAGTATGCTGATTTTAGGTCATTTGGGAATAGGTAAAGGAGTGGATAGCTGGATCAAATGGTGGTTCCATTCCAAGTTTTTAAAGGAATCTCCATACTGCTTTCCAGAGTGACTGCACTAATTTGCAACCCCACCAGCAATGTATGAGTGTACCCTTTTCCCCACATCCTCGCCAACACCTATTGTTGCTTGTATTCTTGAAAATAGCCATTCTAATTGGGGTGAGATAAAAATCTTGCGGTAGTTTTGATTTGCATTTCTCTTATTACTAGGGATGTTGAATATTTTTTCATATATCTGTTGATTGCTTATAGATCTTCTTCTGTGCCATGTCTGCTCAGTTCCTTAGCTCATTTATTGATTGGGTTATTTGTATTCTTGGTGTAAAGTTTTTTGAGTTCTTTATAGATTCTGGAGATTAGTGCTCTATGTGAAGTGTGTGTGGCAAAGATTTTCTCCCACTCTGTAGGCTCTCTCTTCACATTGTTCATTGTTTCCTTTGTTGAGAAAAATATTTTTAGTTTGACTCTATCCCAATTATTAATTCCTGCTTTTATTTCTTGTGCTTTGGGTGTCATGTTAAGGAAATCTGGTCCTAAGCCAACATGATGAAGATTTGGTCCTACTTTTTCTTCTATTAAGTGCAAGGTCTCAGGTCTAATTCCTAGGTCCTTGGTCCATTTTGAGTTGAGTTTTGTGCAGGGTGAGAGATAAGGGTTTAGTTTCATTTTGCTGCAAATGGATTTCCAGTTTTCCCATATTTATTTTTTTTTACTTTTGGCACTGGGGATTGAATCCAGGGGTGATTACCCACTGAGACACATCCCCAGCCATTTTTATTTTTCATTTGAAACAGGGTCTCACTAAGTTGCTTAGGACACTGCTAAATTGCTGAGACTGCTTTTAACTTGTGATCTTCCTGCCTCAGGCAGTCCTGGAATTACAGGCATCCACCACCACACCCCACTTCTTATTTTTTTATTCTTAAATTCAGGGTTACATATATCCATCCATCTACAATTTTGTGATTATCTATTAAGTAGGTAGGCGAATGAAGCAGGTTTTTCTTTATCCAATAACTAACATAAAATTAATCTGAAATTGAGCAGAAGTCTAAATACAGAGTGATATGCATCTTTAATTTGCAATTATCATTTTTCTTTATTAAAATAACTTTGGTGTTGAAATTAAACAATTATAGGATCATAGAATGCTATAATGTTTTGGAAAGTCAGACATTGAGGCTCAAGAGTGAAAACAGCCTGTTCACACATTCACAGGGTGAGAAAATACAAGCATGATAAATGAGGTGCTTCCACTCAGCCATGCTAATACAGGTTGACTAACCTGTGTGGAACCAGACCTCACAAGATCCTGCACACCAGGTCATTTCTTAAAGCTGCAGAATTTGAACAATTTACATAAGTTAGTTTTCTGTTGTTCCAGGTAGAATCTAAACACTCACTAATGAAGTCCTCATGAAATGATGAGATGTGGCATCATTAAAAAGCAAGAGTAAAACAGGTCCCAACCTGAGAAAAAAAAATGATTTACTCCCAATCCGATTCTGTCTGCTCATCAAGAAGATGTTATCTCTACCCTCTCCTTTACATTAATATCCTTTTATTTTGTAGGGCATATGTGATAAGAAAGGGCAGCTGATATAACAGAAATACTGCAGGGTAACTGCATTTTGCTAGTCACACTTCCTGAAAAATGTCCTTCGATTCATTTAGAATTTATTGACCGTACGGCAACAGAAACTAACGATGGCTCACTTAGGAAAGAGGGGGTTTGCTGGAAAGATAAGAAAGATGCACAGTGTAGATTTGGAGGCTGCTGAACTAGGTGTGGCTACTGGAGAAGCCAACAAAGCTACAGAGTGCTAGGAGCTGGCCACAGGCTAGTCCAGTCTTAGAAGCAATCTTATCCAGCTGAAATTGCTGTAAAGAAACGATAGCGGGTTCTGTACGACTTCACATCACTTGTTGAAGACTCCATGTCTTCAGAGGGCTGAGCTTAGGCTGCCTGCCTTCCTCTAGGCTGACTAAAGTAGGAAGATGCAGGAAGAGGCATCAGTTTGTGGGTGGAGGATCACTGACTGACCTCACTCTCAGAACATCGAAGTGCCAGTAGGAAATGGGACCACTAGTAAAAATACTAAAAAAGTAGGAAATACTTCCTCTCTCTTGTTAAACATTGCTAAACCAGTGAGTTTACTCACTGCTCTACTGAAAACGCATTCCTAATTGTCTTAAAAGCAACTTGGTCACAATGAAACCTTTTTTGACAAAATGAAAGTGAAAACCTTACCTTCAGGGTGATCTAGGTCTGGGCAAGATCTCGTTACTTTATTCTCATATTTAGAACTCAAACATAATATGGATAAAAATTCTGGTATTGGATCAAATATAGTTTATCTGTGCAGACTGCCCAGGGGGAAAAAATGGAGGAATTTCCCAGTGGTCTGCATGGTGATAGCTAAGGATGCCTTTGAATACCCACCACCGTCTGTGGGTATGGGCGTGTCACTCTTAAAGGGTTAGAAAGGATCAGACTGCCTGGAAATTCCTTCTACTGATCTCTTTTTTTTTTGGAACCAGAGATTGAACTCAGGGACACTCGGCCACTGAACCACATCCCCAGCCCTATTTTGTATTTTATTTAGAGACAGGGTCTCACTGAGTTGCTTAGGACCTCACTAAGTTGCTGAGGCTGGCTTTGAACTCGCGATCCTCCTGCCTCAGCCTCCCAAGTTGCATGGATTACAGGCGTGCGCCACCGCGCCGGGCTTCTACTGGCCTCTTGATAATAAGCTTGCCTCTTTAACAGTACCGTAATTTATTATCCCCTGAATTTATTGAACTTTTATAGTGTTTGCTTTATTTGTTCCTCATTTCATGGTAAAAAAAAATAACAGGGACAATAAGTCATCTCCTTTATCAGACCAAAAAAAAAAGGTGATGATTAGTAAAATTTAATGAGTCTCAATACCTAGAGAAGATGAGGAAGATAGAAACTATAGCCAGGAGAGGAAGGAGGAACAAGGAGAAAAGGAGAAGCTTTTGCTTCAACTTTTCTACACCAATAACTTGTACAAAAATATCTTTTAATAGCTCTGTAATGTCTTTACTCTAAAATTCCAGCAAGGAATTTACTGAAAAGAGCAAGTCTTCTCTCTTACAAACCAAGCATCAAAAAGGTCAGTGAAGAGTTTAAATGTAATGAAGCAAGGGGGAAAAAGAAGAAGAAAAGAAACTGATAATGAGGTGAAAAGAAAAAAAAATCCAAATGCACTCTCAAACCAAGAGAAGAAAATTTGAACTGAATCTTGAAATAAAAGAAGAGCAATAAGTCATGTAGGAAACCTGTAGAGAAATATTTTGTAGATCTTGTAAAAATGAGTGAAGCTCAGCTAATCCCAAGTTTGGCAAATAGTTTTTGAAGTCAAATATTCTTAGTTGAAGGTATAATTAACTTATTATGCCACACATTTTTCTGCATTACAAGTGAGGGTTGCTGACTCTTTCTCTGTTGCATGCAACACCAGCACATTCCAAGATGAGGTCACTTAAAAAGCTATGAATGACTGGGTGTGGTGTCATATGCCTATAATTCCAGCAATTTAGGAGGGTAAGGCAGGAGGATCCCAAGTTAAAGGCCAGCCTCAGCAACTTAGACTCTAAGCAATTTACCAAGACTCTGCCCCAAAATAAAAATAAAAATAAAAATAAAAACGGGCTGGGCATGTGGCGCAGGTAAGGTTAAGCATTCTTTGGTTAAATACCTGGTAGATAAAAAAGCTATGGATGCCCCAAACTTACCCTAGTGGACTTCTGGCATAATGAGACTTCTGTGAAGTAAAGGGGATTTTAGAAATGAAGAAGAATCTTTTAGTCTATCTTTGCTAGCTATACCACAAATAACTTAAGGAAATAATTATATTAATTATGTATTTTATTAAATAATAAAGTATCAAATCATAAATAAAGAATACCTCAAATGTAGGTGGCAAATATCAAGATTGATTCACTCTTAGGGTCTGTAACAATAGGACAACGCCACCAAGGTGAACTCAACTGAAAATGCTGTAATAAAATATTACCAGTCTTAGTTTTTCCTAAATGTGTATAGTTTTTGTGTTCAACAAAGATACATACGGTCATGTGCTACATAATGACATGCTGATTAAAGACAGACCTGTGATAGTGACACATAAGATTGTATCACCTCTTGTTATCACAAATGTCTTTGTGTATGAAAGCATAGCACTTGACGTTTGTATGAGGACAAACCTAGAGACACATTCCTAAGGAAGTATTCTTGTCATTAAATGATGCATGCCTACATGTGTATTTGATTAAATGCATTAAACATACCCATAAGAATTAGGTGAGTCCAAAACTCAAATTCTTAACTCCCTCATTTCCCACATATTTCTGCACAAGTTTCCTTCATGACTCCCATTGCTCTTTGTTTACTTCAAAATTTTCCTCTCTTGGTTTTAAAGTTCATTTGGAAATTATTTCTTTTCACCTCATTATCAGTTTTCTTTCTTTTCTCTCTCTCTTTCTTTCTTTCATCACTTGTAAATATTTACCTCTATATTATTAAATAATATGACATTATTATGTTGGTGTTTAATTTTTTTAATGTTGATGTCCTTTCTCACCATAATGGGACATGTGGATCTAGGGATTTTTCTCTAACCCTTCCTACTGCACTGTAGAAAATAACTTTGGTTAGATCAATATTAAAGGTTTACATTATTATACTATTATAAACTCTGACTGAGCTACATTTTATGCTAGGTTTATGTTTCCTTTCTTGAACAACTTTCTCTGTACTTTATTGGTGTGAAGGGTACTCTTTTTATTGACTTTATTTTCTTTGCCCTCACTCTTCATGAAAAACTCACTAGGATTTTATCAAGTTCTTGGACACAACCTTTTGAAAGCTTCCAATCAAGCCCAACTGGATAGACTGCACTCTGTGCTTTGGAAATTCCATGATCTTGAAATTTATCCTCCGCTGCAACCTACAGAAATCCCTTCCTCTCTTTTCTGAGGTGAAGCTTCCATTTCCTGCATCCATGTTTTCCTCTTTCTTCATTTAGAGCGAAGCAACTTTCTAGTAGCTTCCTGAGAAAGAAAGCAGGCAAAGCGAACTGCTTGAGAGACCACAGGCCTGAGAATACCTTGAGGTTACCTTCATGCTCTAGTAATAGTTGTGCTGGGTTTAGAGTTATCAAGTCAAAATAATTTTTTTTTTCCATGTCTCGAAGTTGTTTTTCCTTTGTCCTCTAGACTTAGGAAAATTTAAAAATCCAAAAACTTTTCTTATGCCTGACCATGTTTGACTTATCTTTGGAGGTTTTTAGAGTCTTCTTATCCCTGACATGCTGAAACTGCATAATTCCTACGCCCTTGTATCATCTGATTTGGGCTGTTGTGTTGGGCACAATCTAGATATTCATATCCTGGGCTTTAAAATAATTGTCATGGATTATTAATGATTTCCTACTTTCTAGTTTTTCTGTTTTGTCTCAACTTTTCTTCAGTAAAGTACATGTTAACACTCCTAAATATCTTTGGGGATGGTTAGGATTAGATAAAGCCAAGAAGGGAGCTTCCAGCATTGAATCCTAATGACTTTATAAAAAGAAGAGGAAAGAAGAGAAAAGACACAGAGACACGCTCCCTGTCTCTTGCCATGTCACACCCTGTACTTAACTATTCCAGCAAGAAAGCCATCACCACATGTAGCCCATTGATCTTCAACCCCCATAACCATGTGTCAAAATAAACCTGTTTTCTTTTTAAAGTTATCCTGCCTTATATATCTTGTTATAGTAACAAAAATGGAAAAATATAGCACCCTATTATTTTTTCATGGTTGTAATTCATTTTTACCATGAATATGGTAGTAACAATTGTTTTAAAGTGTTCTCCAATCTGTTTTTCTGCTTCCTACAAGTTGCTTTTTCATTTTTCACTCTGTTCATATTATAAGAGGTAGACTAAAAGCCTTTTTAGAAACACATTGTGATAGTTTTTCTGATGCAGACTTCACAGTAGAAATTATCTAAACTGTTTTATTGCAAAATTCTGAATTTTATCATTTTAGATCTCTCTTCTGGTCTTGTCCAATTTCTTAGAAAAGTATTTCAGATACCTCTAGGTCTGTGAGAGCATTCTAAGGATGAATAGGAGAGGAGGGCTATTTTGTAAATACCAACTCCACGGAACCCATAACCTGTCCTCAACTACTGCCCTCTTCTCCAAGTCAAAGTTCTACCACAAAGTTCTCAATTGATGGCATAAATCCAGTTGGACAAAACAGTCACACAGTCAAGCAAAGCAGATTTATAACTTAAGTGATGAATTTTTAGCCCTGAATTTAAAGAGAGGGGATTAGGAAAACTATAGGAAGAAGTACAAAGTGTCCTGTGAAAATCTAACTAGACTTAACCGCAAAGCAAAGCATTTGTTCCCACAGACGAGGACTCTCTGAGGTTGCAGGTGCCCAGGAACCCTGCCCTGTCTCCCTGGCACAGCCATTAGAATCCCCACTCAGAGCTCTCCTGGATGCTAGCACCTCCTGCATTATTGGTTTTATTCTATGGTCTCTCTTTTGTCCTTCCTGTCTTTACCTACTTGTTTCCTGATTTGTTTCTTTTTTTTTTTTTTTTTGAAGGTTCAAAAAATAAAGCTTATAAATACACTTTCAGAATTATAAGTATACACTGTTACTGAGCATGATCTTAAGTGTAAGATACTGAGTCTGTAAGAAAGATAAAGCAGTTGGGAGACAGCTATAGGTGAGACGAGGAGGGAAAGCTACTCAACCACCAAAGCCACTTTGTTGAGTGTACTGGCACTTATTGTTTTAGTATAAATAAATGTTAGGGTGAATCTCCATAAAATGATATTTCCCTGCCATGTTCATATTATTTGCCTTACAGCTTTCTAAGAGTTTGTGTGTAAAGGGGCTAGTGGGTTAAAACTCTCAAAATATAAAGAAGATACTGGGAAGGGGGAGATTTAATGCTAACAGCCTTTAGAGAAGGATATCTATCTACAATCAATAAACTTGGGTTCTTCTTTTTATTCCAAAGCATGGGAATGAGTGATTCCCAAAAGAGCTTCTAGAAAAGTGTGGGGATTGCCCTATTGTCTTCAGTTGTCACAGAGATGGAGGAAAGTAATTGGCAATTAATATGGGATCAGATATCAATGAACAAGGGTAGTCTGGTCCTCATAGTCCATCTGCCATTGTTTCCTTAATCTTAAAGCTTCTAGAAAAAATCTCTCTTAAGGAGCAGGTTTAGCTTTAGGGCCATAAACCCATACTTTTTTGAAAGTAAAAAAGAAAAAAAGAAAAAGAGAGAAAGAAGAAAGAAAGAAAGAAAGAAAGAAAGAAAGAAAGAAAGAAAGAAAAATAAAACAGAACCTTGCTTTAATGAGATTCATTTTCTTGTCTACAATAATGATTGAGCAGCGGGGAAAATTGCCTGAACTCTAAAATGTGAGCTAGGAACTCTGGGATTTACTCCTAATTATTCAGTAATATACATTGGGCTAGTTATTTACACTAATGAAATTGGGCTAGCTATTTTCTATGTCCTTCCATAAGAATGAGAATATTCCTATTGTCACTGGAAGAACATCTAAGAACAATGGCAACGTGTATTTGAAAATATAATGATGAGTTTCAATGTATAATTTCCTACTTCCACTACTCGTGTGCTATCCAGTTGCACTAATGCTAAGCAATCAGTAAGGTTGCATAACAATTAATAAATCCAGCATGCATCACACATCATGGGCTTTCCCAACTTATGAGGGAGTTTTTGATTTATAAGCATGAGATTCATCCTAGGAGATCAAGTCAATAAATTAAGAATAAATGATGTAATTGCCTGATATGACTTGCATAGTCCTCATTTTTAGCCTGAAGGAGGAATGAGTTTTTAAACTTTTCCATAACAATGATCTTTTTCAGAAAGTTAATGACCTACAGATTATATTTGGAAATGAAAACAAGACCAATTAATTTCAAAACAGCTCTAGCCTCAATTACCAGGATGCTGGCTCCCCTGAGGCTTTGTCAACAAGGCCACCCTTTTATTAAAACATCACAATAATATCAAAATTCAGAAAGTGAATTCTTAAATTGAGATAAACATGTGTATCTGACAACAATTCACACAAAATACCACTACCCTGTAAGTCAATGTCATGAGTTCTTGTCCAAAATCTGTCTCTAATTAGTTTTGTTATTTGTTGTAATTACATTACTCTGGTCTTACTGTCCACATATATATGATGAAAACTCAAAAAAGCTTTGTAATATAGTATGCAATAGTTAATATACATCAAGCTCCAGTCATCTGCAGGTACTGGACTAAGTGGTCATCTTGTTGCATTATCTCATTCAGACAGCTGGACAACTCTGTGAGGTGAGAATTACCACTGCTTCTTATAGAGTAAGTGGTTAACCACAGAACCAGTGCTCTTAGTCAATGTTTTAAATCTTCAGAATATTAATATTTACCTACATAGAATAAATCTAATTTATCTAATTAATCTAAAATTCAAACATACTTTTAAGTCAGAAAGATTTTCTACAAATCTAAATTATTATTTGAGGCACTAAGGCAGTAGCCTGATAAATAGAACCTGCAGGCCCAAAAAGATAAATGCATTTGATGTGTCCAAGTGAGTTGCTGTAAAGAAAATAAATGGGGTGTTAGTTACTCAATGGTAAAAAGATGGGGGAGGAAGAAATGAAAGGACAGCCAGAGGACTGCCAATGAGTGAACAAAGGGACATTTCCTTTAGTTCTGGAAGCAGGTCTTCCAGAGACAGGTAGAACCAACTGACTTGTTTTTTCACTTTGGGTACCCATGAGAATTTCATCATATTTACAATCCAAATTCCCATTAAGATCCTTACCACACTGTAAATATAAACTGTCTGGTATTCATCAGCCCCAGTGTTACATCTATTATGAAGAGTACTCTTGGCAAGATGGCCAAGGACCAGGGAAGGTAAACTAAGGACCAGGAGTTTGGCAGAGTACAGCCTGTCAGTACCCATAAAACAGTTCTGTAGGCTGTCAATCCTAAACCAAGATATTTTTCTTTGAATTTAGATTTAGCTATAAATTTAAAATATGTAGATTCACAACTATGAACTAGAAGTTTGTACAGTATTTGTTATACTGAAGACTTTCTGAGCCTCTATTATTTATTTGTTTATTTATTTTGGAAAATAGACATATATGAGGGATCAAACTACCCAAATTTCTCATAGGATTCAAGATCCTATATTCTCAAGGTTCTCCCTTTCCCCATGGATGTGCACCTCTTGTCATCAGGTCTAAAAGATTCCCTGGTCTTTCTTCCCTTCAAACCTTTTCATCTTCAACTCCCACCACACTCCACCACACTCTGCTGGATAATCCCTGCTATACCCTGTTAGCCACCGCCACATGACAAAGTCCAAGGCACAGTAATTCTTATCTTTTCTTCTTTGTAATTGAGTCAGGGACTCATGGAAATTCTGAACCTTATTCCATAGAAAAAGGTGTGTGTGTGTGTGTGTGTGTGTATGTGTGAAATTAAGTATTCAATTTCAGGGAATTTGAAAACTCAAGCTAATCCATGAACCTACAGTAAGAAAACAAAACATAAAAATGTGCCTCAGAAGCTTTTCAATCTATCTTAATACCCTATCCTAATATCTATCTTAATACCCTATCTTAATACCTAGTGTCTAGAACTTATTATGGGCATAAATAATATTCCCTGGACAATAGTAATTAAATGCCTCTAATCTTTCAAGTTTCTCCAATATATACAATTGATTTTTGTTATTCACAGTAGTTATGTTGTATTAAAATTACCTCAAAAATTGAAATATTTCTTCTAGAGGAAAGAAAGGATTAGATTCCTAATCATGACATTTTCACCAATCAATACATAATCTAGCTTTATTTATTTCTGTTTAGGGACATCTTCTTTTAATATTTGTTATTGATTTATTAACATTGAAATAAGCCAAGAGCACTGTAATTCATGTCTGATTGAAGCTTGTCTGCCACATATCTTTTCTCCAGGAGACACGTCACAGCCCTCTTGGGTTTCAGAACCCCAGAGAGCACTTTAGTACTACACTTAAGGGTCATTTTAAATAGTGGAGTCACCAAAAAAATGCATAAAAATCTGATAAAAGTTGCACCACGAAAAAGACATTGATTTGGAGTATGAAAGAAGAAGGCAGAGTGTTGCTTGTTTGGTCTCAGCTGGGAAACTTGTGCATTGGACAATTCAAACATTTTTTGCCAATTTCTGCATGCCTGTGATCACTGTGAAAGCACAGCTCATATGGATTTGGGGTGGGGGACTAGCGATAGACTGAATGTTTGTGCCCTTCTCCTCAGGTTCAAGTGTCAAAATCCTAATCTCCAAAGTGGTAGCATTAGGAGTTGGGGCCTCTGGAAGGCACCTGTGTCATGTGGGTGTCGCCTTCATGATTGGGATTAGAGCCTTTCTAAAAGTGACTCTGGAGCTCCCTTACTCCCTCCTTCCACTCTGTGAGGACACAGGAGAAGGTGTCCATTTGTGAAACAGGAAGCAGGACCTCACCAGACACTGAATCTGCTGGCACCTTGACCTTGTGCTGCTCAGTCACCAGAATGGTGAGAAATAAATCCTCATTGTTTACAAACCACCCAGTTCATGGTACTCTGTTATAGCAACCCAAACTCTGAAAAGGCAATTAGGCAAATTCACAAATACAAAAGATGTGACCCCTATAACCTAGAGGTCTCCAGGCCTTTTCCTGTTGATTCTGGGACTTGGCACTGCCAAACATATACCTCTTTGTAGGAATGTGTGTAAATCAGTCCTGTGAATTAATTTTAAGTGTACTAAAGCCTGCTCTTATAGAAAAATGGAAATACCATCTACACAGAAATTCTTCTCTAGATAGAGACCTTATTGTCGAGTTTTACTCCAATCACCTTATGTACTGATCACACATTTTAATGTGCTATATAATAGTTAATATTATTAATGCTCTATCACAAGTGCACAGAAAATAGCTAGGTTTTTCAGAGAAGTAAATTTGTTTAGTACGGTTTTGCCAGTGTTGTAATTGTGACCTAGAGAGTAACTCACAGTCAATAGAAAGAAACTTTAAGATATAATTATGCTTGGCTTGTTTTCTTTTTCAAAGACTCTATTTTTTTCCTCATTCCAATATAGGCTGTGCTTAGAATAGAAGCCAATGTCCTTTCATTTCTTTTGAGCAACCTTAAAAGAATCTTAAGATGTCTTGCAACAGATCCTTTGTACTAACCCTGTTAGGAATTCCTAGATAACAAAGGATCTAAGCCTTGGCAGAGAGAGAGAGAAGAAAGCCCTCCATTGTAGCCTCTATAGTGACTGTGGGGACATAGAACTCCTTATTCCAGGTCATATATTAACAAAGTATCCACAGAACTTGACTCTGTTCTGTTTTTGGACTCGTGGCCCAAAAGCTAAAGTATAAAGGACAGCTTACACCCCAATGAGAAAATCTCACAGCCGTCTTCTTGATTGACTTTGCCATGACTTAAAGATATTGAACAGCACAATGACTGGATTATATTTCGTTTTCCTAAACAATCAAGGTAAGGAACATTTAAATTTACATTGACTTTTTCTTGGGCTAAAAACTGACATTTAGAAGATAAAAAATCATTAGCAAGAGTAAATTATCATTCTGAAAAGATTACTGAATCTTTTCAGGGCAAATTAAACATGACTTCGAGTATATAAGTTCCTTCTTATCCAGGACTCAGTGTAGATAAGTCACATACATAGACTTTGTATTCAGGGTGTTTTGTCTAGAGTTGTGCTGTTCAATACAGTAGCAACTAGCCACATGTGGCCGAGGACATTATGTGAAGAAAGCAAGGGAATGGGTGAGCTCTGTGCTCTCCTCTTCACAGAAAACCATTAATCCCATCATCAGGGCCCATATTCAGGACTTCATCTAACCCTAAACTCCCAAATGACAAATGACCCATCTTAAAATGTGATTAAAATGTTCACTGGAATATCCTTTTAAAATATAAAATACAAACCAAATCCCTAGTATTAAAATGTAGTCTTTGCAATTGTGTTTCAAAATACCATGGTGAATTTTATGCCACAACCCCTGACAAAAAGAAGCTAACTTTAATACAGAATAATATGGAAGTACTTACGTTATCCCATACTTTCTTCTTAATCCCTGACTTCCTACTCATCCCCAGTCTGTACCACTGATGGACTTATGGCTCTACACATGGATGCTGATCGTCCCATCATATTAAAACTCCACCCTTGGTTTAGCAAAGAATTCAAAATTATTCCAACTATCTACCTTTTTATTAGATGTTTGCTGATTTGTTCACTGCAATACCTATAAATTCTTACCCGTGTTAAATTTCTCTTAACCTCTAACTTGTTGATAGATATCTTAACTAATCTCACTGATAAATTTTTTAAAAATGCTCTCCACAATTCATACAATAGAATTAATTTACTAACTATAAAAAATTGCCCATTCATTTGCTATAGCAAATGGGATTTGGGAATTCGGTTGTTCACAGTTATTGACAATTTCTGTGCCAAGAACTGTCAAATACAACTTTGTTTTATTGCTTGCTATTACTCTGGCAGCTATTACCAGCTGTTGTTTACTCTGACCTCCTTGTTAAAAATAAATTTATAAAGAATCAAAGGTATTAAAGACAGGTAAATTCCTAATGGGGGTTTTTCAAGAATATAGAGAGAATTTTCAAAATAGAGGCCTTTATTGTACTTTATTGGGGGTTATATAACTTGCTACTTTTTGAAAGTGTAATTTGACACTAAACACTAAGAAGTCCTTCTTAAGAAGTGTATGGTTTTTTATTTCTACTTGTTTTTTCTTCAAAAAATAAAAATGGTAGATATTTGAGTAGTCATCCAAGAAATACTGCACACAATGTATAAATCAAGGATTTTCCAAATTAATGGGATTTATTGAAATTTGTTTTGGATAAGAAAGGTCACCTGTTGGGTCATTGGCTTACCTTTCTTATGTCCTCCAATGTGTTTACCTCTACTCTTAGAGAACTTGTCTTTATCTAATATCTATACCCAAAGAATTTATCTCTCTAAAAAACTGTTTGATTTTTCACAGTTGAATATGAATAAATGCTGAACCACAAGTTTATTTGGTATGGTCTGTGCAAATATCTGTTCATACAATTTAGCATTTTTTTGCATAATCTGAATCATTAGTGACCACAATTTGAAGCTGAAGACATTCAGATATGCTGTCCCTAAGAACTTTAGTCATATTTTATGTCAATGCTTATCACTTAATTTTGTGGATTCCAGGCAGCTTGGATTCAATTCTAGAAAGTCCCTCACAATGACTAAAACTTGAATGAAGTACTTGAGGCCATGTCCACTCATTGATCTGTTTAGGGATCACTTATAATGAAGGGATCTGATCTTTGCTCTGTCATCCATCTTGATTATTTCTACCAGAATGCTCCTTTGTGATCAGTATTGTGGTTTCAGTTACAATTTTCTTTCTCAAAGAAACCCTTTATTAAATAGTTCAAGTGACAGGTAGTTTACTAAATGACTGTTGTTTCATTAAGTGCCAAAATGTACTTATCAGAACAATCTTTTGTATATAAATTAAGTAGGCTTTAAGCAGAACTTTCAACTAAACATCACAACCTTGCAGCCAAATCTAACCATAATGAAATGATTATTTGAAAGTTCTCAGTATTTGAATGTTACCTAGTACTGAATAGCAAAACTCCATGAACTTGACATGGACCAGCAATCATTAATGCTACTTGTGAGCTTAAGCTTATCAGATTCATTGCTGTTCATTTGATGATTTCTAGAACTCTTTGTTCCAAACTACCATCTTCTCTAACCATCTTCCATCTTTTACATTTTTCCTTAATTGCTTTATACATTTTTAAGTTGAGACAATTCTTTTCTTACCACCATAAGGATAGGTATCCTTTTTTCTTCAAGAATGCATTTTATTGTTATTCTAATTAGTTATACATGACAATAGAATGAACTTGATACATCATATATTGATGGAGTATAATTTCTCATTCTTCTGTTTGTACATAATGTGGAATTCCACTGGTTGTATATTTATGTATGTACATGGGGTAATGATGTCTGCTTCATTCTACTATCATTCCTACACTCATAGCCTTCCCCTCCCTCACTCACCTCTGTCTAAACTAACTCTATTCATCCCTAGCAAACCCCTGCATTGTGAATTAGCATCCACATATCAGAGAAAGCATTCAGCCTTTGGTTTATTAAGATTGGCTTATTTCTCTTAGCATGATATTCTCCAATTCCATCCATTTATCAACAAATGCCATCATTTCATTCTTCTTCAAGGCTGAGTAATATTCCATTGTATATATATACCACATTTTCTTTTTCTTTATCAGTTGAAGGGCACCTAGGTTGGTTCCATAGTTTAGCTATTGTGAGTTGAATTGTTATAAACATTGATGTGGCTGCATCACTGTAATATGCAGATTTTAAGTCCTTTGGGTATAAACTGAAGAATGGGATAGCTGGATCAAATTGTGGTTCCATTCCAAGTTTTCTGAGGAATCTCCATACTGCTTTCCATAATTGTTGCACCAATTTGCAACTCCACCAGCAATGTATGAGTGTGCCTTTTCCCCCACATCCTTGCCTACATTTATTATTGCTTGTATTCTAGATAATTGACAAAGGCGCCAAAAACATTCACTGAAGAAAAGATAGCCTATTCAACAAATGATGATGGGAAAATTGGAAAGCCACATGTAACAAAATGAGTTTAAACCTCTATCTCTCACTCTGCATGAACCTAAACTCAAAGTGAATCAAAGACTTAAGCACTAGAACAGAGACACTGGGCCTAATAGAAAAAAAAAAAGTAGGCCCAAAACTCCACTATGTCGGCTTAGGATCTGACTTCCTTAAAAAGACTCCTAAAGTGAAAGAAGTGAAATCAAGAATCAATAAAGAGGAGCTCCAAGATGGCGGGCTAGAGGAAGGCTGCATTCCTACTTGCTCCGTGGATTCCTACTTGCTCAGGATTCAAACAGCAGGAATATGACTCTCAACGAGATTTTATATTCAAGGCACATATAGGGGGTCCCCAGTCGCCGCCCTGGAGCCAACTCTGCTGGGCTGGGCTCGGCCCCGCCGCAGGCAGCTGCCATCCGGGAGCGCCAGGCCCGGCAGCTGCTTCGGAGGAGCCGCCGACCTGGGTCTCCGCCAGCCAACGGGTGAGTGCGGGTCCCCAGCAGTGCTTTGGAGTCGCTGGCCGCGGCTCCGGCACCGGCCGGCTGCCTTCCCAGGAGGAGACCGAGCATCTCGGGTTACCTGGGACATCCAGCAGCGGGGAGTTGGAACTAATCCACTAATCCACGCCATTTTGGTGGCTTGACTGGCGGAGAAGTTCCGTTTCCAGCTTCCTTTGGCCTCCAGCTGCTCCTGGAGAGGTCTGCCCAGAGCCCCTGGGATCACTGACTCCGGCGGGGAGTTGGAACTGCTCTGAGTTTGGCGGCTTCCCTGGAGGAGGGGGTCCATTTCCAGCTTCCTGGGGCTGCCAGCGGTGCCTGGAGTGGTCCACGGGGAGCTTAGGGCCTTTGGCGCCAGCTTACAGGGTCCCCAGGAGAGAGCAACCACCTGCCACTGCCTGAACCCCCAGCGAGGAGTTCAGGTCAGCCTGGGCTCTCAAGCCCAGTGTCTCCATCACTGAGCACAGTTCTGTGACACCACCCAAACTTGAACTAGTGCCCAGGCCCACACCCAGGCCCGGAGTCTACCACCTTGCTGTATCTAATTGTCTATTAACACTAGGCTGACTCTGCCCAGAAGCACTGATCATTCCCAACCTGGAGGTAGTGGAAGAGCACCTTTCTTGGGTCACCACTTGATCAAGCACCCTTCAAGCAACAGAGGGGAAGATACACGAGCACCATGAGAAAACATGGGAAGAAAGTGTCCCAATTAAACCTAGATGATATATCAAGAGAACCCAAAGACAGCATGGTAGAAGGAATGACAGAAAGGGAGTTCAGAATGTTTATAATTAAAGTGATCCGAGAAGAGAATGATGTGAC
>JAJEJO010004317.1:83085-102196 GCA_020662805.1 Glaucomys volans | reverse complement strand
TTGCCCCAGCCTCATCCTTCTCTCCCTTCTTGAGATCGGGAGAGGCGTAACCCATGGGTGACATCTCTAGGCGGAGGCCTATTGCTGCTGTGGTGATGGGTACCAATCTCCTGGCAGCAGGGGGCAGCAGGGACAAGGGAGGCTGATTGGCCATGGGTGGGGCCAGCGAGCGGGCAGAAGGAAGCTTTTAAAGCGCCTGCCCCACCTGCAGGTGAGCAGTGGTGTGTTGAGAGCCTGCCTGTCCTGCCCGTTCACTGAGTGGCAGCTACCTACAGCTGTTCTGTTTTCTTCTGGAGCCTCAGCAGATCCTTCTCAGAACTCGCAGCCGATAGGCCTGAACAGGTGATGGTATAGGATAGAGATTAACTTGTGAAGTGGTATTAGTTTGAAAATAGGTTTGGAGATCTGGAAGGGCCATGGGGAGGGTCCTGGATGGGTTTTGGTTTGGAGAGGAGCCCAGAGCATACAGGTGTTAGGTAAGGGTATATGAAGTGACCTACCTGCAGTGTGGGAGTATGGCTTGGGGTGCCTGCAGGAGCCTGGAGTGTGAGGATCTCAGAGATGCCAGTGTTGGCAGAGGGTCTGAGTAGTATAGATGTGTTCAAATGTCAGGATGGGAACTGAGTAAAGTCCTGAGGAGTCAAGAGTTCAGGTGCAGGGAAAACTTGGTAAGATAGGGGTCCAGGATACTGGGGTCTGGTGTGTCAGGATACTGAAGGCAGGGCCAGCCCAGGGGGACATGATGCCCTAACTCGAACATGTCTGCCCCCAGCAGCCACCATGGGGTGCTTCAGCTTCATTAAGACCATGATGATCCTCTTCAACACGCTCATCTTTGTAAGTATGGAGGTTGTGTGCCCTCTGGGGCTCCCTACAGGTCACCATTTGAGCAGAGCCCAAGCTGGGGAATGGGAAGCTACTGTGCCCAGACTTTGCCCTGCAAGTTTCCCCTCCAATGCTGATTCCTAGTCCCAGTGAAAGCCAGGCTGCCACATGGGGGAGGGAGACAATGTGAAGAAGTGGTTGGAGAAGTTTTAGGGCATCCCCTCCCTTCCAGGAAGCTTCAGCTCAGGTGTAAGACACGGCAGGATAGGCTAGCAGTGGTGATTCTCCCCTTTTTTATAGCCATTGGGGGTTCTGAGAGGGGAAGGGTTTTGCGTAAGTTCTCCTAACATGGAAGGCAATTTGTGGCCTTTGTAAGTTGAAAGGAGGCAGGGACCATGTCTCATTAGAGCAAAGAGTCTGTCTCAGACAGCCCTTATTCATTCAACACTCACTCATTGAGGGGCTGAGGGTGGAGCTCTGTGGTAGAGCCCTTCCCTAGCATCTATAAGGCTCTAGGTTTGATCCCCAACACGGTAAAACAAAACCAAAACATTCATTGACTAAGACTATATGCCAGGTGCTCGGATAGTAGGTGAGCAGGACCATTCTCTGCCCTCAAGGATCTCAGGTCCAGTAAGCCAAGTGGGCAGATAATTGTGATGTCTGGATTTAGCACAGGGGCTAAGGGAGCCTATAGGAGGGGCTGGAACCCAGCCTGGCAGGGGAATACTTCCTGGAGGAAGTAGCTGGAGTTGGGAATTTGTATTGGGTGGAGAGCTGTAAAGCATACATAAAACTCAAAGGAAATGAAAACCAGGAACAGATTGCATAGGGCATGTTTGGGAAGCTAAGCAATGAAACTCTCCAGTAAGCCCTGGAGATGATAGAGGAGATAAGGAGAAATGGTCAAAGTATACAAAGGACAAACCCTGAGATGGTGACTAAGGAATGGAAGAAGGGACAAGGAAGACAGAGGTCTTAGAGATGATGCTCATATCTGGCATGAGCAACATGTGGGACAGAAAGGGGCTATCTCACAGGCAATTGTCTACCCAGTGTAAGTGCAGCTCGAATTGGAGCTTGCCATGGTTATTTGAAAGTCACTTGCCCATAGGTGGCCAATGAAGCCATGGGAGTACATGAGAGCACTCCCCGGAAGTGAACTCTGGGACTAGGGTTTCAACTCAGTGGTAGAGCACTTGCTTACATGTGAGGCCCTGGGTTCGATCCCCAGTACCATGCATGGGGCAGGAAAGGTGACCTGTGAAAACTGAGATTACTAGAAATAAGCAGAGAAATAGCCACCATTAAGGAGATAGAGAAGAAGGAAAACAAGGAGAGTAAGATATCAGAAAGGTCGAGGAGATAAGGCCCATGAAGTGATTTAGCCCAGGAGGTCACTAGAGAACTCAGAGCTACATTACAGTGGGTTAGAGTGAGTGAAAGGTAAGAAGGTGGAGATATGAAATATAAATCGGTTTGGCAAAATTGGGTGGATAGACTCCTATGTAGTCTATACCTTGTGTTTTCTTTGCCTGCAGAAAACTAGTTTTTTTTGTTTGTTTTTTTGTCAATGGAACTTTATTTTTTTATATGTGGTGCTGAGGGTCGAACTCAGGGCCTCACACATACCAGGCAAGGACTCTACCACTGAGCTACAAAACCAGCCTTGAGAACTAGCTTTTATTCATGTATCTGGAGGAAACTATAGGATTCCAGGAATTGGGAATTCCTGGGAGAGCAGGGTCTCTGGCCTGAAGGGGTTAAAGGCAAATCCGGCTTGGTTTCTGGCCTCTGTTGACCAGGCCTTGCCAGGCTGGGCTGAGTAGGGCAAGCCTAGGCTCCTTGAAATTTGACCCCACGGGCTGGAAGCCCAGGGTTCTATCTGTCCTTAGGCAAACATGCCTGAGATTCAGCCACAGTCTGCCACCTTATCCCTGATTCTAGCCTCAGTTTCTACAACTAGAAGGTGGGAACTGGGCACCAAGTTGGTGTCAGACTGATTAAACCACTGACACCCTGAATCAGAGACGATTTGTGTTAGGAGCTGTGGGAACTGAGCGGGACTCACCCCAGTTGGAGCCTAGAATTCCCTCTGAGGAGTAGGGTTGAGCCGGGACCCTTTAAGAGAAGCTCAGGCTGATTTTCCCCCTCAGGTGCCTCAATTTCCATTTGTAAGGCAAGGGGGACTAGGTGGCTGAGGAGCGAGCCCGGTGTGCGCAATCCCAGGAGGGAGCCAAATGAGACCTCGGGGTGGGTGAAACCTTCTCAAGCTCCACCCTCTTCAAAGTTGAGAGCAGGTGTAAATCTCAGCCCCGCCTCTGTTACTATGGCGACTATTGAGCCTGCTCAAGACTACCACCCCTGTTTCCACCTATTAGAGGACAGAGTGTTTTAGGCCCTGTAGCCCAGAAAGGAAATGAGAGATTGGGCCCTCACCTGCCTATTTTCACCCCTAGCTTGTTTTTACTCCTAGCTATGTGGCAGGACTCTAGCATCAGTAAGGGAAAGTCTTGTCCCTTCCCTGACCCTGTGAATATTTTTAGTACCCCTGATCTCCTTTGTGCTCAAGTGTGCCGTCTAGTGCTGGCTATGGATTTCCCAACTCCCATCTTTCTGGCACTAGTGCATGTTTCCCTCCCCAGAAGATAGGTTGTTAGATTCCCAGCCAAGGAAGTGGGAGACTCCTTGGCTGTTATCCTCCTGACTCAGCTGTATGACAAGGAGCTATTTGCCAGCATCGTTTGAATGCCTGCCTGACTTCTCTGTCCCCAGCTGTGTGGTGCGGCCCTGTTGGCTGTGGGCATTTGGGTGTCGGTTGATGGGCCATCCTTCCTGAAGATCTTTGGGCCGCTGTCATCCACTGCCATGCAGTTTGTCAACGTGGGCTACTTCCTCATCGCGGCTGGCGTTGTGCTCTTTGTTCTTGGTTTCCTGGGCTGCTACGGCGCTAAGTCTGAGAACAAGTGTGCACTCATGACGGTGTGTCAGACCCAGTTCCACAGGCCCATGACCAAGGACCCCCTCACCCTGACACCAAGCCCTTGGGATCCCCAAATCCTACTTTGCACTCCAGGGATCTCAGCCTAGGGGTTCCTTGCCAAGTTTTACAGGAGGAGGGTGGGTTAAGGCAAAGACAGCATGAGGAGCCATCTCTCCCTAAAACTCAGACCCCTGTTCTCCACTCAGTTCTTCTTCATCCTCCTCCTCATCTTTGTTGCTGAGATTGCAGCTGCTGTGGTTGCCCTGGTGTATACCACAATGGTGAGGCGCTGGACTGGGTGAGGGAGGAAGACTGAGCAAAGCCCTGGGAATGGGCTGTGGCCTGTAAATGGCCACCTTCCCTACCAGCCCCTCAACACTGGCCTGCTCCACCTAGGCTGAGCAATTCCTGGCATTGGTGGTAGTGCCTGCCATCAAGAAAGACTATGGTTCCCAGAACGACTTCACCCAAGTGTGGAACTCTACAATGGAAGGGGTAAGGTGGACTGGGAGGATTTTCTGGGTGGAGAGAAAGAAGCAAGGCCCCACCAAATACTGACCCCACCTTGTCTCCAGCTCAAGTGCTGTGGCTTCAACAACTACACGGATTTTGAGGACTCACCCTACTTCAAAGAGTACCAACTCTTTCCTCCATTCTGTTGCAACAACGATAACAGCACAATTGGAGAACAGTGCACCGAGCAGAAGGCCCAGGAAAAGCCTATACAGGTGCGAGGGGCATGAAAGGGCAGGGGCTGCTTTAACAGCCTCAGAGAAGCAAATGGAGTTGAAGGGTAGGGTAGCTGCCAACCATAAAATGCTCTCTCCCCTTCCCCAAGGGTTGCTTCAAACAGCTTCTGTACGACATCCGAACCAATGCAGTCACTGTGGGTGGTGTGGCCTTCGGAATTGGGGTCCTGGAGGTAAGGCAACAAGGAGGCTGGGGCTGGAGTACTGATGGGCACCAGACCTGGGTTGCGTGACCCATCTCTGAGGCGTCTCTGGGAGAGACAGACTTTTTTGTTTTCCATGTGCTGGTGATTAAACCCAGGGCTCTGTGCATACTAAGCACATGCTCTACCACTGGGCTACACTTCCAGCCCCGGAGATAGACTTCCAACAGAGCTTCATGTAGACTGTCTGTGGGGCAAGGGACCAATGCTTGAGGATCTCAATCATGCCCCTTCATCTCTCCCTGTTCCCTCCCACCAGCTGGCTGCCATGATTGTGTCCTTGTACCTGTACTGCCATCTGAAATAAGTCCACTTCAGCCTCCATCATTGCTGCTGCCACATGGGAACTGGGAAGAGGCACCATGGCACCAACAGTGTCACTGGGGCTGGAGTGGGCCTGCCCTTGCTGCTCTGAACTTGCAGCTAAATAGACACCACCCATTTTAGGTTGTACCTGACTTCTCCTTCTATTGGTAGACTTGGGACCCACCTTTACAGAGACTTTAAGGTAGCCAGTTCCTCTGCCCATTCCTTCAGTCTGTTTCTTCCACACTTAACAACCCCTTATGCTAATGGGGGCTTTTGATGATCCCAGTCTTTACTGGAGGATGAGAGAAAGGCACCCTTAGCCTAGGCATATTCAAAATCAGCAGTCATAGAATGGATGTGTAGAAGGCACTTCAAAACCCATACACCAATTAAAATGTTTCTATTTGGACTCTGTGTATCCTTGGGGAGAGGGATTCAGCTTGCCTAAAGTGCCCTCAGATTTCAGTGAGGCTGGCAACTCAGAAGCCCCTAGAAAACTATAGAAAAGAAGTGGGGTAGGGGTTTGGGTTCCAGGCCTGGTGGGGAGCCCAAGAGGGATAGGTAAAAGGGCAGTAAGAAAGTGAGAGCTGGGCCAGTCTGACTTCTTAGAATGGGGTAGGACTTTGGCCTGAAATTTTCCCCCTCTGGGTGAGGGCACTGGACTGGAAAGCTATGAAAATAACAACCTTGTGCTCAGTCATGGAGGGGAGAACAGAATTGTTACCAGGGCAATGGGAAAGTCACTCCTTAGGCTCTGGGAAGCCCTCCAATAGTCCCCATCAGTCCAACCTGCCTTCCCACTTAGGCAAAGTCCTAGATCTGTCCCAGCTTTGGGGATCTTAGTAAGCACTTTTTTCCCCCAATACTGGGGATGAAACCCCAGGGCACTCTACCACTGAGCTGAATCCTATGTGTGTGTCTGTTTGTCTATCTGGAGTCAGGGTTTCACCAGTTGCCAAGGCTGGCCTTGAACTTGCTACCCTCCGACTCAGTCTCCCAAGTCACTGAAATAACAAGTGTATACTACCACGCCTGCCCAGCAGACCTGATCTCTTATTTAGTCTTAACCATCCCTATGCTCCAGGTAAGAAAATCAGGGCTAAAAAAGGCCAAGTGACTTGCCTAAGTCCCACAGTCTTCAGTGAAGAGCTGAGTCTGGATTTGGACTCCGATTTTAGAGCCTGACATGGTCCTGGCTGACATGATGGTAATTTTACTTGAAGTAGCACCTGAGCAGAATGTTCCTGAATATTGCTGAACAAGGCATGACAGCATAAAGGAAGAAGGCTAGCTGGGTGCGGTGGTGCATGCCTATAATCCCACTGGCTAGGAAGGTTGAGGCAGGAAGATTGGAAGTTCAAAGCCAGCCTCAGCAATTTAGCAAGTCCCTAAGCTACTCAGTGAGATCCTGTTTCTAAATAAAATATTTTAAAAGGGCTGGGGGCTGGGGTTGTAGCTCAGTGGTAGAGCACTTGCCTGGCACCTGTGTTGCACTGGGTTTGATCCTCAGCACCACAAAAATAAATTAAATAAATAGGACTGGGGATGTGGCTCAGTGGTTAAGTGCCCCTGGACTCAATCCCTGGTACCAGTGGGGGTGGTGGCGGTGGGGGTGGTGGCGGTGGGAATACATACATGCACATGTCACAAGAGGAAATAAAAAAATAGAGGAGGAAGGCTATGACAAGAGGATACAGTTCTACCAAGAAAAGCCCAACCTGATTAAACTAACTCCTTCCTTGCTTTCCTTAGATCTTTTTATCTAGGCTTTTCCAGATCTATCACCCGTTTGCCAAACCCAGAAAGGAACAACAACCTAACCAGAATCATACAACCTGAGGTGCGGTCTGAGTGTGCTGGGCAGGGAGAGGAATTAGCGCACCTTAGCCCTTTACCATCCTACCACCCTGCTGTCTCTCTCACATACTACCCCACCTTCCCTGTACCTGTGTGGAAGTTGCAGAGCATTTGTTTGCCCAGGGCGTGCCTCTACTTCATCATGGGCTAATTGCCCCTCAACCCAGCTGTTATGTCAGCTCACACACTATCTCTAGCTCCAGCAAACACTGAAGGCGTCAGGGTGGTGAGATATGTCCAAGCTATATAAATGGTATCATTGCTGAGCTGGACTCCAGGCACTGGTAGGGAGGCAGGACAGAAAACAAGGGCAGGAGTTCCAGTAAGTTCCTGCCTTCCTGGCCATAACAGGCAGATCCTTTCTCAAGAGGTGTTCTATGCTCAGATCCTGATCCTAAGCCCTTTACAGATCTTTTAAATGTCAAGTCCCCTTGCCTTGGACTATCACACATTCCCTCTGGACAATCCCACTTGTTTCCTGGTGACTCTCTAACTTTGATCTTCCTGTTCTTTGTCACTGGCTGGCTGGCTGAGATTCTGATGAAAACTATGGCCTTCTTCTCCAGAAAAATATCGATATGGCATTACGCATACAAAGTATCCTAAGGGCCAGACACCCTTGCTCTCACCTGTAGCCCCCTGACTAAGGCCTGCCTAGGCTCCTCCCACGAAATCACCTCCTCAGCCCCAGTGGTGGCCATGCATTGTTCCATCTCAACCACTTCCTTCCCACTCTGACTAGGTTCACCTGCTCTCCCATCCCTCCCACCCCCCACCCCAGTATCCCTTTTGTTTTCTTCTGCTCCACCTCTGGGGACAGGTGTCTGGCAAACACAGGCAAGGCAGGAACAGCCTGGTAAATAGTGGGGAAGGGGGGTATGGGATGACTGCTTGGAGCTCAGCTCCAAGTAAGGTAGGGCTAAAGTCAAGCTGTCCTAGGGTGGAGCCTGGGGAAAAACCCTGGAGCTTGAGACTTGGGCGTCCCCTGGTGGCCAAAGGGGCTCAAATGGAAGGTAAAGCCTGTGGAATTACATACAGTAGGCAAACCCATCATCCATCCAGATGACTCTCCCTCACCTCTCTACCTCTCTATGAACCCCACGGCCCCCACCCCACCCCACCACACACACGACACATTCCCAGAGGTTTTCTCCTTTTTTAATCAATGATCACCTTATCCAGCTTCAGAAATCTGGACAAAGAGGAAGCTGAGAGGGGGCCTGGTTCAGTGTCAGAGGGTCTCTGAGTGATTCTGTGTCAGCACATGGACCCCAACGGGGCCTGTTCATGGATTGGGCACAGCAATTTCCTGAGTAAGAGCCAGTCCCACCCTCAGGGCAGTATCTCTGCCCCAAAGAAATCAAGGCCCTGCAGGTCTGGCCTATTTCCAAGGCCCCCAGGGCAGTCAATAAATAGGTTAGATTCTGAGCCAGGCCTGGGAGGAGGGGATGTAGAAGGGGAAGGATCAGCTTCCCAGGGATCCCAAAGATTCCCAGGTATTGTCCTGCCCTTCTCTGACAAGGAAGTAAATAAATAGACCTTAAACTCAGGAATAGGGGAGTTGGGATAGGGGAGCCCTCCCCCTAGAGTTAGTAATTAAGTCTCATGTTAAAAACAAACCAGCCCCAGCCCCTACCAGCATCTATAAAATCCTACAGGATGGGGTGAAGGGCTAGCCTGCCTGGGGGTACACAGTACCCAGCCCTGCAGGGTCCTGGAGGTCTCATGTCTGTTCAGCGGCTCCTGGGGCTCCCTCCTCCTTTGGGGGTGGCTCCAGGAAAATTGGGGTGACTGATGGTGGCTTCTTCACTCTGGAAGATAATACAAGAATTATGCACAGAAAGAGGTCATTAGCCATGTCCCTCAATCCCACTAAGCCCCCATTTCCCAAGCTAGAACAGGGTCACTCACGAGTAAGGGGAGGCTGGGACTCCCACCACCAGGAAGTGGTTCTTCTTCCGAAATAATCTCCAGAGGCCCCGGTGATTGCCACGTACATCCAGGTCCCAGATATGGAGGCACTAGCAAAGGTGGAGACGGGGAGAAATGGTTCAAGGAGTTGAAGGATCACTGAGGACCCAGCAACCACCTCAATCTGCAAGAGGTGGCATCTTCTGGGCCATGAATTTGGACAAGGGGGTTGGAAGAGGGGTTCTGAGAGCATGGAAAAGATCCTGAAGTTGAAGACTCCAGAACGAAGGCTCTCTGCATCTTGGGGCATGTGTTTGGGGAAACTGCAGAGTTAGGGCACCTTGGCAAGCTGGGTCCAGGTGGTGAAGTCATCTTCTTTCTCCATTCGGATAAAGGCCACATAGGTGTGGTCTTCTGTGTCTGGCAGGAAGGAATCTTCACAAGGGTTCTTGCTGTGGTCCAGAACTTCAGCCTCACTGCAATTGAGGGGAGAAAGGTAAGGCCAAGGCAGGCATGTTCTGGCTGTGTCACACTGGGTCCTGTGCTTGGTTTAATGCTCTGTTGTTGCCATCGTGAAATTCTTAAGAATAACTAGGGACCCTGATTTTCATTTCACATAGAGTCCTACACATTATGGAGCCTAAAATCCCAGTATTTAACTGCTTACTCCCTGACACACATGCCAATTGCCCAAGGTCTTACCTGAGTAGCCTGTGAATTTCCACTTCATAAGCTTCTTTCTTCAGACTGCAGGGAAGGGAGAAATGAGTTAGGGGAGGGGAGCAGGTTCTCAGGTCCCATGAGTAGCAATGAGCAGGGCAAGGGGTCATACAGGAAAAGAGAATGCAGATCTGGGATGAACACACAGGTCCCAGGTCTGGAAAGGACCAAGGACACGTTATCAGATCTCCTAGATCTTCCCCTTACCCTGCTGCCAGCCCCTACCTGTCCACATTCCGAAGCTGGACACTGGGAACCGTGTTGAACTTGTGCTTCTTGAAGTAGGCCTCCTGGAGGGGGTATGAGGGTGAAAATCACAATAACTGGTCTACACCTGCTCACTGACCCACCACAGATCTATAAGACCCACAAATGAAGTCCTGGGTCTAGAAAGGGCTCTCAGAGTTCCTCTTGACTCTTTACAGCATCCTTGGCAAGTTCTTACTACTTTAATTTGGGCTCTGCCATTGTTGAAGAGCTCATGCTAACAGGGCAGCTCATGCTAATAACTGTGAGTTAGTCTCTGTTCCCAGTGACTCTCCCTGGGCCTGTTGTGCTAGAAGCCAGAAACAAGCCCTGCAGGAGTTGGTGACAAAGGTGAGAAGGAAAAAACTGCTATGACTCTACTGAGAGTGACCTAAGGAAAGTGCCTTCCTCCATTCCTTTGAGTTGGGCTGTTTCAAGGGCCCTCTCACTGTAACTGAGAGGTGGACTTCAGCATGGCCAGGTGGGGCGTGGGGGTCTAGGGATCTCCCAGACCCTACCTCTTGAAAGGATAGAAAAAGACAAAACTTACAGGGTTGGACCAGTGTTTGGAGGCAGAAATACCCCCCTCGCACCCACAGACTAGTGATAAGAATAGTAATAATACTAGTTAACCCTTATGTCATGCTTACAGTTCAAAGCATTTTACATACATTAACTCATTTAAACCTAGTGACCCTCTGAGGTAGGTAGTATTTTTATTCTCATTTTACATATTAACTGAAGAAGCAAACACAGGATAGTAATTTCCCTGAAATGACATACTTATTAAGTGGCAGAACTAGAATACTCCAGAGTTCATGTCCTGGACCATCCTGCCTTACTGTGCCCTATACTCCTGCATCCCACTCACATGGAAATAGCCATTCATGTTGAGGCCCACAATGCCAAAGTGGTAGGATCGGGAAACGTCGGGGATGATGCACTCTCGGCCCCGGCGCTGTTCGGGCATCCGCATCCACATGTCCCAGTCCCAGAGCTGAGGGTGTGTGGAAGATTATGAAGGTCAGAAGTTGTGGCTAGTGGGGAACTCTAGCCCACTCGCCCTGCCCTGCCAGGTACCTTTTCTGGAGTGGGCCACTTGGGCTCAAGCTCCTCCTTATACAAGGATTTCCTGAGCACCCAGCCCAACCCAGGCATGGTTTCCACACGATACAGTAGTGCTGGGTCCTCAGCTGTGTGTTCATACCCCTGGGGACAGGAGACCATTGTGGGAGGGAGGTATTAGCTCTAGGCCTCCATACACTTCCCTGCTAACCCCTGGTCACCGAGCTTACCTGGTCATTCCATGCAGAGATGCAGTACAGGCTGTCATCTTCCTCCAGCAAGTGGATGGACTGGCTTAGGAAACTGAGAGAGCCAGTAGCCAAGAGTTCAGAGAGGGGTAAAGATAAACCCAGTCATACAGTACTGCAGAAAGATCTAGAACTAGGATTCAGGAGTCAGGTGTCCTCTCCAAATCCCCACTCACTGTCAACATTCATCCTTTCTACACCAGCCTCAACTCCTGTCTTTGCTCAGGCTTTTCTCCCACTTTTAGCTCACCTTCCCCAGAAAACTCTCCAAGACACCTTTACTGCCTTCTTTGGACACCCCATCAAGCAAAAGCTTCCAGGGGCTTCTAGATGCTACAATGGTGGCCATCCCCCTTACCTGAAGAAATCCACAGCAATGTCCAGGTCCTCTTCTAGAACCACAGCAAACTTGGCCTCCTGTAGGGGTAGGGGGATGTCATAATTCCAAGGAAGCTTCTCCCATCCTGTGGTCTCCTCCCTCATCCCACGTCTTAGGTACCCCTACCTTCATTTTTCACATCAGGAAGATAAGGCTTTGTGAGAGAAAGCACTTACTACATGACAGGACTAGACTTATGCTCGTGTACCCTTCCCCCAGGCCCAAGAGTTGTAACCTTAGTACTCACCGGGAACAGGTTGAAAGTGGCAGTGAGACTGGCCTTATAGTGCTGGGTGGAGAAAGGGAATAGGTCACATGAACTTTGGGGTGGAGGGCAGGCCTAGTGTCTATTTCTGCTTCTTCCTTGCCTAAGCAGTACCTGAGACACGCGGGCATTCTTGATGCTGATGGGAGTGTGCTGGATGCCCCTCAGACCAAACAGCGCCACCACATCCATTGGTTCCTGGGGGACATGGCACTGGTGTCATGTGAGGCCACATCCCCATGCCCATCTCTAAGTGCCTTAACAAGCCAAGCCATTTCCATTTCACAGCCCTTGCCTGAGCTGTTGCCCTTAGCAGTCCTCAGCAATCATTGCTGCTCAGAGCACACAGCCCTGTGGTCCCCCATCCCTCACTCACCTCATAGTAGCCATCGATGAAAACTGTTATCATCTGTGGAGACACCCCCTGGGCTGAGAGTAGAGAGCGCAGCATCCTGGGGAGTCCAGGGATGGATTAGGGTTTCTCTGTCCTCTCAACTCAGGGCACCCCATTTATAAATGGGTCCTAATTCCCCATGCTCACCCATGTATGTAAATGCCCACTTCAAGGGTTCCTCCTGCAGGAAAATGAGCTAGGCACCCTCCCACTTGCTAAGCATCTTCCTGTTCAGTGGTGGGTATAGCCCAGTCCCAGGCTCACCTGTATAGGTAATTGGGTCGGTTTCCTGCAATGACAGCCACAGGTACATTGAGGACCTTATTGTTTGGGAGCTGTGTTGAGAAACAGCTTTTAGCTCTTACTTTATTGTTCCTACAAACTGGGATCCCAACTTAGGGAAGAGTTCTCAGTGAGGTGGGGAACTACAGAATGACAAGGAAGGGACAGAGGGTCTTTCCTGTTCTGGCCTCTCCACACATGCAGCCTAACTCCAACCCTGGGCCTTGCTCATGTGGCTCATCTGTTCCTCCCCACCCTGTCTTTCAGAGTTCAGCTTGGTTCCCTCCCAGACTGGGGTAGAGAAAGCCTAAGCTGGGTCCTTCCTAGGGCCCCTTGCAAGTAGGAAGAATTTCCAAACCTCACTGCCCAATGCCCCACTCACCGGGTCAGGGCTAAACTCAATGGGTGTGGGGTCCTTGCAGCTGCACACACTCCCATACCCCTCAACTTTGCTGCAGAATCGCTTGCGGCGACGGTTCATCTCTGTGTCAGCCCAGTGGCACTCTGCCTCTGAGGAAGGGATGGGGTTGACAGGATGGACACATGAGGCCAGCTTAAAGAGCTCCAGGCATCACTCATGGGATAAAGCCATAAAGAGAATCCCAATGCCAACTCCCTGCCCAGACATTCCAGAGCCCAGTCCCCACCAACCCCACCTTCAGCTGAGCTCAGTGGCACATCAGTCTTCAGCAGGACTGGGTCTCCCCAGGAGGAGAGGGCAGGCGACTTAGAATGTTTCTCCCCAAGGACAGGACCTGGCAAGGGGCATGAATGAGGGGTAATGGGAGCTGGACTCCAGTTGAGGACTTTCCTCTATCTCCCTGCCCACTTTGATCCAACCCACTGCCACTGTTCCTATATGTCCCATCCCACCCCACCCCATCTCCTGGGGTTCCCACCCCACCCCATCTCCTGGGGTTCCCACCCCACCCCATCTCCTGGGGTTCCCACCCCACCCCATCTCCTGGGGTTCTGGTCCTCCCTTGATACTACGGGGCGAATGGCTTCTGGTGCCAGCACCTCCTTTTCGTCCCACGAAGGCCCAGGTGTCCCTCCATCCCAGGGCAGGGCCGGCCTGGCTACCCAGGCTCCTCAGCAGAGCCTTGGCTGTGTCTTTGAGGTGGAAGGAGCCCTCATCCTGGGGGATCAGAGAATGTGGTCAGTCTGACTAGTATGGTTCCAGGAAACCTGGCTTCACAGAGCACCAATTACATATCAAGCACTATGTAAAAATCTTTTACTTAAATTAGCTCATTAAGTGATCACCACAACCCTTTATGGTCACTATCTTTCACAGATAAGAAAACTGAAGTGGAGTGAAGTGGCAGTGTCTGTCTGTTGTCCCAGCTACTCCGGAGGCTGAGGCAGACGGATCACCTGAGCTCAGAAGTTTAAGTCCAGCTTAGGCAACATGACGAGACACCATTTCAAAAGGGGAAAAGGAAAATGAACACTGAAGGCTTAGAGAGAGTTGAAAATCATCTAAGGTCACCCAGATAATAAATCCTTACCATAACCTCACACAATCTGTCCCCTGCCACCTCTCTGCCCTCTTCCCCCAACTCTTCTCTCATCCCTTATTCTGCTCCAGCTCCACTCTTTGCTGTTCCTCAAGCTTGCCAGGCACTTCCCTGCACTGGGGCTTTGGACTTGCCACTCTTTCTACCTAAATGTTCTTCTTCCAGATAGTCACCTTGCTGACTCCTTACTTCTTCCAGTCCTCTGCTCACCTATTATCTCCTGACAGGGACCCTCCCTTTTTAAAATGCAACCCTGCCATTCTGTCTCTTGTTTTCTCCTTCATCTAAGTAGTCACTTTCTAATATCATAGACTATTTGGCTTGTTTTTATTGATCTCATCCCGCTAGAATATAAACTCCATGGGGTAGGGACTCTGGCTTATTTCCCATTTTATCTTCAGCACCCAGAGCAAAGCCTAGCACATAAAAGGTGCTTAAAAACTATCTGCTCAACTAACAAAAAAGCCAGGATGAGGACTTGAACCAGCGTCACCTTGCTTCAGAGGTTCTTCCCACTATGTGCTAATCATGGGCGGAGACTCAGGACCATACATAGGTTGGAGCTGAGGGCATAGGGAACAGGGCCCCTGGCAAAATCACTGACCTTGACGGTGCAGATGAGCACTCGGCCGGGTGCCACCATGTTAAGGAACAGCACCATGGCCTCATCCTCATGAGGTGAGTACGTGTCAAACACACGTTTGGCCATCACATGTCCCTGGCAAGAGACATACCTCTCATGAGTTAGTGTCACCAGCAAGGAGAACTCAGCTTCAGTCCTCTGGATCCCCACCCTCAGAGTCTCACCGTGGCCTGGTTGAGGACGATGACATGAATGCCCCGGCCCTGCTCCCGGGCCTCATCCTCCAGAACCTACACAGTGACAGAGAAAGCCCAACTCTTCACTCCGGCATTCAAGAGGTCTTAGTATTATGGGTGCTTAAAACACCAGCTGCACGAAACCTCCCCTCCTGCTTATGCTATTGTTTACAGTACTAACTCGGCTTGAGTCTGCCTCCTCCAGAAGGCCTCCTAGTACCCCCGTCAGAAGAGATCACAGCCAGGTGCAGTGGTGCACACCTGTAATGCCAGCGACCCAGGAGGCAGAGGCAGAAGGATTACATGTTTGAAGCCAGTCTCAGCAACTTAGCAAGGCCCTAAGCAAATAAAGAGGGCTGGGGGTGTGGCTCAGTAGTTAAGCACCCCTGAGTTTAATGCCCAGTACCAAAAAAAATAAAAAATAAAAAAATAAAAAAAGATGAGATCACATCTTTCTACAACCCTTCTCTCATCATTTCCATGGCTCTTTGATTCACTCTGGAGATAACAGTCCATCAGACTGGGTCCCTCCAGGTGGGGCAGATCCCCAGTGCCCAGCCCAAGGCTAAGGCCAAAGGAGGGAACGAGAAGTGGTTAAAAAATAATAAATCAAGAAGACACAGAGGCACATGCCTGTAATCCCGGGACTTGGGAGGCCGAGAGAGGAAGATTACAAGCTTGATGGCAGCCTTAGCACTTCAGCAAGGCCCCAACCAACTTAGTGTGACCTTGTCTCAAAACAAAAAATAAAAGGGATGAAGAATGTAGCTCAGTGGTAGAGTGCCCCTGGGTTCAATCCCTGCTACCCCCTCCCCCCCCAAAAATCAATAAATTAATCAATCAGTGAATAAACTGCCTACTAATACTAATTATCACTTTTGAGATCTCAGTACATATAAGGCACTTCACATTACTTTTCGCTTAATCCTGACAAGTAGACATCATTGGTTTCAGTCTACAGATAAGAAAGTAGGGTTCCAAAGTAATTGCAATTCCCACTCAGGCAGTGGACCCCGGAGCCAGTGGACCTTGCCCTGGAATGGAGTGACTGCACACCAGACCCCGGCCCACTCACTGTGGTGCCATCCACTGCCACATATACTTTGCTGCGGCTTGAGTACACCTCCACATCCAGGACTCGCCGGGGACCACTGCCTCTGCGCCGTGGGGGCTCCAGGCGGCCCAGGGTATCATCTGTGGGGGTGCAACAGGTCATGGGCATAGTCTCTCCAATAGAGTTACCCCTGGGGTCGGCCTGCCACTCTTGCCCTTGAGATCCCAGGGGTACCCCCTACCCCATCCTCTGCCTAGCCCCACCGTAGTCTTGCTCTGGCTCCAAGTCTTCACTTGCTTCGCTGATTGCTCGCCGAGTGTCCAAGATCAACTTGATGTTGACAATGACAGTCACCAGCAGGAAAAGCACGGCCCCTGTCTGAGGGAGAGGTGGGATGACTAAGGCACACCTCTTCCAGATCAAAAAGGGTCTTCCTGAAAGCGGGGCTGCAGTGAGGACACAGGGAGAACCTGGGATCCTTCTCTTCCTCTGCCTACTATTCTGTCTGGACCAGAGCCTAATTTCGTTGCCACCTCCTCCAGGAAATCTCACCTGACCCTTCCCCCTTTGTAAGGACCCTGCCTACCCAGTGCTCTTGTATTCCTCCATTTGAGGTCTTGATTTCCTTGGTCCCCTCCACAGTTAGTTCCTAGAGACAGCGTCAGGCTCAGAGAACCAAGGTGGAGATCAAAAGTCCTCAATCCTAGCCCTAATTTCTTGAGAGGGGTATGTCCCTGGAAAAAGCCTTCCTGATCAGACTTCAGGTTTCTGTCAGAAGCCTAGAAGGTTGGATTTGGGTTCCAATTCCAGAACTCTGGGTCTAATCTACTACTGGTAGGGGCATGACACATAGAAGTTTCCCCTCAAAGAACTTGCTGCTCCTTTCTGGTTGGAGGTGGCTACCTTGGACCCCAGAGGGACATCTCTATACCTGACAGAATCTCCGCAGGGTCCGCTGATTTGTCAGTTTATACTTCCAGGTAAGATACCAGCTCCGCTTCTTCCTAGCCCCAAAGGGCTTGATGAGGGGGCTGGGCTTCCAGTCATCCATACCGGATTTGGGAGTCACCACTGTCCTGGCCAATCCATGACTTCAGGAATCTGAGGGGACCAGAGGGTCACATGGAGTAAGGTGCTCCTCCCAAAAGTCTGATGCCTTCTGGAGAAATGAGGCTCTCCCAGCAACTCCTCCCTGCAAACACCCATGCTGTGTGACCTGGGGAAAGTGGCTCAACTTCTCTGGGCCTGGCAGGAAAACATTCAGAGGGGCTGGATCACCTGGAAATTCCCTGGGGCTGGGGGAACTATCTGAGTCAGGGCTGCTCGGGGCACCAGGGGTGGAGGCCAAATAATTGACTTTCAAGGTTCATCAGTCCCTAAAAGTCCTTCCCAACCCTCGGGTGGGCAAAGAACAGCGACTTTCCCCGCCCCAATCCTCCACCCTCGTCCCATCCTCTCTGGCTCGGTTCTTCTCCTCCCAGGGCTCAGGGCCGCCCAATGGTTCGGGAGACCTACTCTGGCCGCGTCACCCCTCCTGGACCCCAGCCTGGAGGGACTTACCGCTCAGGGGCCCCGGGCCCCGCTCGGGCGCCCTTCGGGCCCGCACGGTTCAGCCCCGCTCACCGCGGCCTCCGCCTCCTCCATGCCGCTCGCGGCCCGGCCCCGCCCCGGCCCGGCCGGCCCGCCCCCCCGCTTCCGCCGCCGCCGCCGCCGCCGCGGGGTGAGAGGGCGGCGGGCGGTGCTTAGGGCGGTGGCCGCAGCCGGGTGTCTGCAGCCTGCGAAGGGGGCGAATGCTCCTACCCTCCTTCGCGGCTGCACAACCCCATGGGCGGGTGGGCTGCTGGCCTAGAGCAGCCCGCACCCCGGCCTTGCCGAGGGCACCGATTCATGTCCGAGGCCCTGCACCTTGGACCCAATCACTTTGCACGCCAGGGTTAGGGGTCTGCAGGGCTCGCACGCTGCCTCTCCGCCTCAGCCCTTCCTGGACAAGGCTGTTTCCCAGGCCTTGGGCATGTACAGCCTTTGGAGCAAAGAGGAATTAAAAAACAGGTTCTACTACTGTTCTGAGCACTTTACTTATATTAACTCATTCAATTCCACAATTCTTGAGGTGGGCACTATTACTATCCCCATCTTAGATTAAAAAAATGAAGCCCGATTTCACAATTAGGAGAGCTGGAATTGAAACCCAGGAGGTCTAGCTCCAGATTCTGCTCTTAACTACTACTGCACTATATTGGCTCTAATAATTCAGAGTGGTGAAGTTTGAGGTAATACACATATATCACACACTGGTTCTCAAACTTTAGCTTGCATCAGAATACTTGGAGGGTTTGTTGAAACACAGAAAACTAGTTTCTCCTCCCTAGAGTTTTAGATTCACTCTGCGGTAGGACGTAGGTTGGGTGTTTTACTGTTTTCTTTTTCTTCTTTCTTTTTCTTTCTTTCTTTCTTTCTTTTTTTTTAAGTGCTGAGATGGTACCTGGGAGACCTTGCTACCCTGATAGTGCTCCACTTTTTGGCACTGGAGATTGAACCCAGTGGCTCTTTAGGACTGAGCTATAACCCAGGTTCTTTTTTATTTTTCATTTTGAAACAGGGTCTTGCTAAATTTCTGAGTTTGGCCTCGAATTTGCCATCCTCCTGTCTCAAGTCTCCCCAGTGGCTGACATTGCAGGTTACACCATCACCAGGCACATTTTTGCATTTCTAACAAGATTCTAGGTGATGTTGATACTTGTTTCAAGTGATTGGGAAACCAGGGAACCATTTTAGGCAGGAGAATCATAATCTGATTTATATTTTAAGAGAACCTTTACTGTTTTGTGGAGAATGAATTGAAAGGAGACAGAAGCCAGAACACCAACACCAGATATTTTTTTGAACTCCCTATTCCATCTGCCTTCTGCATATTGGGATAGTAACCCCAACATACTAACAGTGCTTGTTTTAGGAGTGGAGGCAATAGGTGATTTTTCCTAATAAGTATGTATTAAAATATAAGAAAACCCAACACATTTTATTAGTATCTTAAAACGATGTCCTTAAACTGGGTGTGGTGGTGCACGCTTGTAATCCCAGCTACTCAGGCAGGAGGATGGCAAATTCAAGGCCAGTCTGAGCAATTTAGTGAGAACTTGTCAAAAAGGGGGGGCCAGGCATGGTGGCACACGCCTGTAATCCAAGTGACTTGGGAGGTTGAGTCAGGAGGATCGCGAGTTCAAAGCCAGCCTCAGCAACTTAGCAAGGCCCTAAGCAACTCAGTGAGACCCTGTCTCTAAA
>JAJEJO010004317.1:66775-82985 GCA_020662805.1 Glaucomys volans | reverse complement strand
ATGGTGGACTGGGGGGAAAATGGGCTTGGGATGTAACTCAGTATTAGATCACTTGCCCATTATGTAGAAGGCTTTGGGTTCAATCCCTCGTACTAAATAAATGTAATCAGGCACTTAGTCTGGTCAGTTTTACCTCCTAAAGAGTCCTCTATTCTGGTCTAATTCTTCTCCAACTTCACAACCAGACCCTGGCCCAGGTGGTTAGTTTCTTGTCTTTCAACTAGTCTCCTTGACTCCAGATTTTTGCCACTCTAATTCTTTCTTCTTGTAAAATCCAGAGTAATTTTTCAAAAAGGCAAATATTCTCTTACTTAAAACCTTTCATAAATAAAAAAAAAAAACCTAAGGAAAAATATGTTACTTAAAATTACAAAGATAATCATTAGATGAACTAGAAATGATGAAAAAAATAGTGCCAATGGCAGAAGGGAAGTAGAATTAAATCCACATATTCAAATTTATCTCCCTCTCTCTTTTTTTCCCCCCTGTGGTACTGGGGATTAAGCCCTGGGGTGCTCTACCATTGAGCCACATCCCCACCCCTTTTCATTTTCATTTTGTGACAAGGTCTCACTAAGTTGCTGAGATTGGAAAAGATGGTCTTGCTAAATTGCCAAGGCTGGCCTTGAACTTGTGATTCTCCTGCCTCGACCTCTGGAGTAGCTAGGATTACAGGGCTGCAGCATCACGCCTAGCATCCTTGTTTATCTCAATAGGAAGTCAGTAGACAGTGTGTAAAATTAAGAAGCAGTGGTATAAGTCTATTATTTAGAATTATGGGTGTAAGCACCAGGAAAAAAAGAAGTGCTTGCCTCTGGGAAGTTGGACAAGAGGTGGAAAAAGACAGGCAGGGCAGGGCTCTTTTTATTTTTATTTTTTCGGTACTGAGAATGAACTCAGGGATGTTTTACCTCTGAGCTACATCCCCAGTCCTTTTCATTTTTTATTTTGAGACAGGGCTTAACTAAATTGTTGAGGGTTTTGCTAAATTTGCTAAGACTAGCCTCAAACTTGAGGTCCTCCTGCCTCAATCTCTGGAATTGCTGGGGCTCGCGAGGCTGAGGCAGAAGGATCATGAGTTCAAAGCAAGCCTCAGCAAAAGCGAGGCGCTCAGCAACTCAGTGAGACCCTGTTTCTAAATAAAATACAAAATAATAAGGCTGGGGATGTGGCTCAGTGGTCAAGAGGTCAAGTTCAATCCCCAGTACCCACCCCTCCCCCCAAAAAAAACAACAACAAAAAAAGCTGAAACAACGTGAAGTTTTTCATGGCTCCTCATTGCCTGTAAAATAAAGTCCAAACACCTTAGAATCATATTCTGTATCCTTGTTACTCAAGACTGTGACACTCAGACCAGCTGGATGAACATCACCCGAGAACTTGTTAAAAAATGCAGACCCTTGGGGCTGGGGTTGTGGCTCAGTGGTAGAGCGCTTGCCTAGCACGTGCGAAGCACTGGGTTCGATTCTCAGCACCACATAAAATTAAACAAAGATTAAAAAAAAGATTAAAAAAATGCTGAATCTCAGGCCCCACCCCAAATTCAAAGAATCAATATGCTTAATAATTAATTAATTTAAAAAAAAATTTTTTTTTTTGAGAAGGGTGTTGTTCAGGCTATCTTTGAACTCCTGTGCCCAAGTGATCAATCCTACTGTCTCAGCCTCAGAGTTGCTAAGACTACCGGTCAGTACCAGAGGACCCAGCAGATGCATTTTAACAAGGGCGGTGGATGATTCATACCCAGAGCTTAGGAAGCATCTTGCTGGTAAGCAGGTACAGGGTGAAGCCCTTTAGCTTTAATACAGGTTGCTCTCCATTGGTCAGAGCTTTACTTTCTACTCCTTTAGTCTGAATTCTAGCCAATGAGAGGTGGTGTGAGTGTCTAGCTAAATTCTAACCCCTTTTTAGATCCAGCTCATTTACTCCAGTAAGCTTTCAAAAGCTCCACAGCTGTTACCAGGATTCTTTAAACTCTCATATCTCTGTTTGAGGTTGTTTAGTCTTCGTTCTACAAACACTTATTAGGCACTTACTGTGTGCCTAAGCTGAATTCAGTGCTAGGGTAAGGAGAAGCGCTGAGCTCTCTGAAGGCTCTTTAAGGTCCAAATCCAGGCGAGCCCAGCCCCAGCTATCCAGAGCCAGAGGTTGTGTGCGCAGCACTCGAATATATATCTACCCCGGCTCCGCGCGGCTTTTCTGAGCGTTACGGCGCCCTGCTCCCGCCCCCGCGCCGCGCGGGCGGGGACCCACCGGTTCCGCTCGGTATTAGCCGGCCGAGAGAGGACCCCGCGAGCGGGACCCCGGCGTCTGGCTGCCCGGCCCGGTTCAGGCTTGGGCCCGCATGGAGGGGGCCGTGGAGTCCCAGACGCCTGACCTGCGAGACGTGGAGGGCAAGGTGGGCAGGAAGACCCCTGAAGGGCTGCTCCGCGGGCTGCGAGGCGAGTGGGAGCCAGGAACCTCTGGCGCGCTGCTGCTCCCGGGGGCGCCCAGCAGAAGCCACGGCCTGGGGGACAAGATCATGGCGCTGAGGATGGAGCTGGTGAGTGTGGGTGCCACAGGCCAGGGGGACAGAATCCCCAGGGCCGAAAGGGACCTACTCAAGTCCCCAGAATTAAACTGGAAAGGAAGGAGTTAAAAACTCAGCACTTAACTCCTCGGGATCCCTCCTGGATCAGTCCATAAACCCTGGGGTGGAGGTAGAGTGACGTCCATTAATTGTCCCCCAAGAATGAGTGGAGTGTTTGATGGGTCCTGAGGACTGTGTGTAGGAGATACTAGATCTTGGAAGTTTTTCCTGCCAAATAATTAGGAGAGGAAAGGCAAGGACTGGGAAGTACTTAGAACCTAGCATTTAAAATTCAGTCTTCTCCCTAGAGAGGACACCTGTTCTCCCAGCTCCCATTTAAGGCAACCAGGTATTTTCTCCTCCTCCAATCTGGGAAAGGGTTAGGCTCCTTTGAGGCCTGCAGTGTTTGTGAAAATATTCAGCATGGAAGAAATTTAGATAAGGACTTATTTGCCTCTACTAACTGCCTAGACTAGGGACACTGAAAGCATCTCCCTTTCCTCAACATCTTTCCAGCTTCACTTAAAACACTTGAAATTTCTAGGATCATAGCAGAAGAGTAGGAGCATCAACAGTGCTGATCCTTCACCTGGACTCAGTTGCCTCCCCTGCAATCTCTAGGATACTGAATATTTGGATCTCATCTGTACGTTCTTGGGAGGTGGAGGAAACAGCAGCCCTCCCCTGTCTCCTGGAGTTGCTGGTCTAGATTCAGAGCCAAGAGGGCAGCTGGGGCCCCAGCAGGCTCCCCAAAGCTCTGGTTCCGGTGAAGGGGGCGTGATTTACACCTGCTGCCACTTTGCAGCCAGTACTGAGGAACTGAGGAATTGCCAGCTGCATCCTGGCCCAGAACCAGGAGCCCAGAGCGAGTATGTCAGCTAATAAGTCTTCCTGGAGCCCCACTGTGTGCCAGCTCTGCCAAGCTGCTCTGGGAGGGAGCAGAGGGATGAAGTATTTTGAGAACTCCCAGACCAGCTAGGGCTCTCACCCCCTGGGAGAAAACAAGCTTGGAGATCCTGGTGGGTGGAGCAGTCAGGAGTTCCCTGGGGGCAGGACTTGAATACCAAGTGTGCATTTGGCCTTGAAGGTTGGAATGAGTGCCAAATTCTCCAGAGCAGGCCTGGGACTGTATTCACTTCAAGAAGTGCCTAACTTTGCCTCATTGTACAAACTTTAGCTCAAAGTCCAGAAAGAGGCATCATGCTGAACACCTTCCTGATATTCTCTCCTTTTTTTCAAAATTGGTACTGGGAATTGAACTTGGGGGCCCTTTACCACTGTCCTTTTTATTTTGAGACAGAGACTAAGCTGCTTAGGGCCTTGCTAAATTGCTGAGGCTGGTCTCAAACTTGGAATCATCCTGCCTCAGTCTCCCGAATTGCTATAACACCACTCGTGGCTTCTTTTTTTGGCTATACAGAGTTTGAACCCAGGGCTTTGCAAATGGGAGGCAATTACTCTTACCACTGAGCAACCTCCCCAGCCTTTTTTATTTTTTGAGTCAGGGTCTTGCTAAGTGCCCAGACTGGCACTTGTGACTCTCCTCCCACAGCCTCCTGAGTAGCTAGGGTTACAGATTTGTGCCACTGCATCTGGTTTACACGATATTCTCTCAATCTTCATAGCAACCTTGTTAGATAACTGATATTTTACAGATGAGTCACAGAAAGGTTAAGTAGTTGCCAAAGTCTTACAAAAATAAAAACCAAAGCCAGGATTTGAACCCAGATCACCTGACCACTTTTTATATCTTTACCAATGAGACCTGCCTTGTACCAGACACTTTAAGCGCATCTTGTGTTATTGAAATTAGAAAAGTGGTCATTGTTTCCCCATGCTTGCAGGTATTTAAGGGCTTGCCTGAACTGACACGGAATCTGGAACCACACCTAATTTCTCTGTTTTCACTCTTTCCTGACGTGCAGACTACCAAGTTACGAACTTTAAGGTGGTACATTTAACTTGTGGACTTGTCTCTGTATTCTTGACCCACCTGGTCTGGGGCCTAAGGCTGCCCATGGTTGGGACAGGGGAGGGAGCCTTTTGAGGGCCAGAACAAGGAGGGGATCCCTTGCCCCTTCCTTTCTCCCTCCCTCAGGCAAGGATGTCATTGATCTCTTCAGGCATTCTGCCCTGCCCACTCATTGTACCCAGGAATGACAAAGGGTAGAGCAGGGGATTTCCCTTGGTCATTGGAGGTAGGACTGGTCCAAGCCCTTTAAGAACTGTCCTTCAATTGCCTCTCTCCCTGCTCTCCTTGTTTGGAGTGGGCAGGCCTGCCCTTGAGGCCAAGGTCAGCCCTGCCTGTAGGCATCCCCACTCCTGCTTAGCTCCCCTAGGCAGAGGCTGAATGAAGAGCTAGAGTCTGGGATTTGTGGGAATGGGAAACAGTGGCAAACGCCCCTCCTCACTTCTCCCACCCGAAGAACTGTTGTTATGACAACCCACCTCCACAGAGCAGTTTGTGGAAAAGCTTCAGGCAAGGAAGGAGAAGGCAAGGGTTCAAGTCTTAGTTCTGTTTGAGTCATTTTGTGTTCTTGAGCAAGACCCTGTCTCTCTCATGGCCCTAGTATTTCTGTCTCTTGGAGGGGGAAGTAAGGGAGAATTATGGAACTAGAAGAGCCTTTCTAGCAACAACATTTGGAGAATTTCAAGCTAATCTGGGAGCTAATGCTTATGCTGAGCAATGAGGGAACCATACCTGGGACCCTGGGCCTGGGCAGAGAGTCTGGTACGTACATGGGAGGAGTTGTGAGACTTGAATTCCCATAGGAGAGAGCGAGTTCCCGTAGCCTCTAAAACTGCATCTCTCCTGAGCTGTTATTCCCTGCTCTGTTTCCACAGAGATGGTAGGAGATGACTGTTTCTTTTTCTGGCGAGAAAGCCTTGCTTTCTTCTATTTTGGGGAGTGATGCTGTCACAGGGAATTCCACTGTCACAGGATTACAGAATCTGGTCCTCAGATTCATTTGCAGCAACACAGTAGCCCCCTGAATTCTGGGGACCATCAAATAGGATCACAGGACTGAGTGTGACCTACCCGACACTAGGGAGAGTGCCAGAAATGAATTGGGCAGGACTTGCTCTAAAAGAGCTCACAATCTGGGTTAGGGAGGGAGGGAAATAGACAACTCTAGGTGTCTATTGTTGAGAAGGGTGAGAAGTGCTGCTGGAACCCAGGGAGAGCCTCCTGGAAATCTTGAGTAACGGGTTTCTGCCATGTTTCTACAGGGGGTATATCCTGTAGTTGGAAAGCTTCTCTCCACTTTGTCTGGCTAAGTCCTACCTTCTACCTAACCTTCAAGTCTCATATGACATCCATTATCCAGGAAGCATTTCTGGCCTCCCTCAGTTGGGTTATGGTACTCACAGCCCTCTGTGCCACAGTTGTTTCCTATAGCATTTGTCACACTGACTTTGTGGGGTGGGGTATTAAGGATTAAATACACTCTACCTTTGAGCTACATTGCCAGCTCTTTTTTTATTTTTTATTTTTATTTTTTATTGTTTTGAGACAGGATCTCACTAAGTTACTGAGGCTGGCCTCCAAGTTCTCCTGCCTCAGCCTTCAGAGTCCCTGGGATTACAAGCCTGTACCATCATGCCCAGCTTGTCACACTGAATTTTAAGGTCTTGCTTCCTTGTCTTATCTAACCCACAAGACTGAACCATCTGGGGTCAAGAAATGGTGGCTTATAATCCTTTGTCTAACACAGTGTCGTGCCTGCAAGAAACATTCAATAAGTATTTGTCCTGTGACAGATTAATTTTTTCTTGAGGAAGGGCAAGGTAAACTTCCTAGAGGAGGAGGCATTTGAGATAATCCCTAAAGACTGAACAAAGTCAGGCAGGAGGGCAGACTCAACACATTCACATACCTCCATTGCTTCCTGAAATTCCATGTAAGAGCCAGTAGAAAGATTATTTTAAAAGGCATGAGGCCATTATGACAATGAGAATAAAGGGAGAAAGTGATAGGAACAAAAGTTGAGAAGCTTGTAAAGCAGAAGAAAAGTCAGACCTCAGAAAAGCTGAGTCCTAAAGAATATAAGAATTTTTTTAAAAAGCAAGCTGAATCCCAGGCTAGCAGTAGGGCAAACTGAAAAGCAACCCATTTTGCACTAAAAAACTTTCAAGAATTGGTGCAGTGGTGCACACTTGTAATCCTAGTGACTCACTTGTGGAGGCAGAAGTGGCGGGGAGGGGATTACAAGTTGGAGGCCAGCCTGGACAACTTAGCAAGACTCTGTCTCAAAAAATTAAAAGGTCTGGTGATGGGTTGGGGTTGTGGCTCAATGGTTGAGTGCTTGCCTAGCACATGTGAGGCACTGGGTTCGATCCTCGGCACCACATAAAAATAAATAAATAAAAATAAAGGTATTGAGTTCATCTATAACTAAAAATATTTTAAAAAACAGGTCTGGTGATATAGCTCAGTGGTAAAGTGCTCAAAGATTTAATCCCCAGTACCAAAAGGAAAAGAAAAAAAAAAAAAAACACCCTGCAAAACAAAATAAACAAAAAACTCTCAAAGGTCTTAGGAGTTGAAGCACCAGGTATTTCTGGACCTTGGAGCACAAGAGGTGCTGAAAACAAAAGGATTGCGTAAGTGTCTGTTTAAGACTGATATTCTAAGATCCCTTCCCGCCTCCCTCACTGTGTAACCAGGTGTTAACTACTCCTTTATCTAGCAGAGATTGGTGATGGAAGAGAAGAATGGGAGGGAGGAGGAAGGGAGCAAAGGGAAGGAAGGAAGGAAGAAAGAATTGCAGGAGAAAACACAGCATGAGAAGTATTTTTGATATGAGGACTTTTAATTTTTATATATCTTATCATTATTTATTTATTTATTTAGGCACTGGCATTGAATGCAGGACCTCAGGCATTCTGGATAAGCATTGTACCACTGAGCTACATCCCCAGCCTCTAGTGTGAGGACTTTTGTTTAATGCATTTGGTTTGGATATGAACTAAGACTGTTGTTTTTACTGTTAATATATTTGTCCACATTTTGAAAGAATTAAAGATAACCTCCTTTACCTTATGTCTTAATAATCTATACAATCTCATATCTCAGTTATTTATGCCCATCTCACCTTATTAGGACTGTAAACATCTCTTACGGAGTGACAATTAGACTTTCAAAAAGTAACACAGAGAATTCTAGGACAATGGAACAATGTCTTAAATCTCAAGGAAAAGGGCTGGGGTTGTGGCTCAGTGGTAGAGCACTCACCTAGCAGGTGTGAGGCTCTGGGTTCAATTTTCAGCACCACATAGAAAAGTAAATAAAGATATTGTGTCCATCTATAGTTAAAATTTGCCGGGTGCGGTGGCGCACGCCTGTAATCCCAGCACTTGGGAGGCTGAGACAGGAGGATCGCGAGTTCAAAGCCAGCCTCAGCAACTTAGCGAGGCCCTAAGCAACTCAGTGAGACCCTGTCTCTAAATAAAATACAAAAAAGACAGGGCTGGGGATGTGGCTCAGTGGTGGAGTGCCCCTGGGTTCAATGCCCAATAACCAAAAAAAAAAAACCTAAAAAAGTTTATAGTTAAAAAAATTTTTTTTTTAAATCTCAAGGAGAAATTATTTTCAAACCAGAATTCTATACCCAGCCAAACTATCAATGCTACGAGGCTAGAATAATAACATTTTAAAACATGTAAAGCTTCAACCTCTAGATGCAACTAGAGGGAGAGCATCACTCACCCAAATGAAGTAGTAAATCAAGAAAGAAGATATGGGTGGGATCTAAGAAACAAGGATCCAGCCGGGTGTTGTGGTGCACACCTGTAATCCCAGCACTTGGGAGGCTGAGGCAGGAGGATAGTGAGTTCAAAGCCAGCCTCAGCAACTTAGCGAGGCCCTAAGCAACTCAGTGAGACCCTGTCTCTAAATCAAATACAAAATAGGGCTGGAGATGTGGCTCAGTGGTGGAGTGCCCCTGGGTTCAATCCCCAAGGGAATTGTTAAAAACAAAAACAAAAACAAAAACAAAAAAAAACAGCAACAATAAAGAAACAAGGATCCAACTCAGGAAAGGCAAAGGGAACCCAAGATAATAGTGAAGAGAGATCCCTAGAGGACAATTGTGCAGCAGAGACAGATTGAAATAGATCAGAAGGCTTCTAAGGAGATGCTTCTAGCCAGGCACAGTGGCACACATCTGTAATCCCAGCTACTCAGGAGGCTGATGCAGGAAGATCACAAATTCCACATCAGCCTGGGTGTCTCAAAATACAAAAACAAAAAGGGTAGCTCAGTGGTAAAGCACTCCTGGGATCAAGCCTCAGTACTGAGGGTGAGGGTGAGGGTGAGATACCTCTAGAAGCTGGAATAGATAGATCATTCCATGTGACATGTTTGAAAACCTTGAAAGGGAAATTCAGATAATTGGGAAGAATCTGGGAATGACTTACTGATAACTACATAGCAAACTAGGCAGTAATTCTAAGGAAAGCACAAAGTTGTAAGAAATAAAAGTAACTATTGTAAAGTACATAGCTTGGCTGTAAATAACACTTCCAAATCCTAATAAGGTAATTGTATTGCCTATTGTGAGAATGAGGAGGTGGGAAGGGTGTCTACACAGCAGAGGAGTGGGGAGTGGGTGAAAGTTAAATCCTTTCTTATATTGTGGGAAATAAATAGAAAAAGCTCAAAATTTTAAAATCAAGAAGTTGTAATATAAGTATGTGATTTGGAGGCTAGGCTGGGTGCACAGATGTTAAGCTTTGGACCTAATAGCAGGAGGATCACAAATTCCAGGCCAGTCTCAGGAATTTAGGGAGGCCCTAAGCAGTTTAGAGACCCTGTCAAAAAAAGGGGCGAGGCAGCTCGGGATGTAGGTAAGTGGTAAGCACCCCTGTGTTCGATCCCAATACCAAAAATAAAAAAAAAGTATTCTATAACTGCTTCTTTATAAGCCATGTATTGATTTGATTAAAAGTGAAACTAAATAAAACTAAAAATTCATGTTGTGGCAGGACCTTGGGTCCATAGAGGGGACGCTAGAAAGAGGAGCAAGAACCATATTACCATAGGTTTTTGAATGCTAGCTGCTAAAGTGTTTAGATTTCATTCTCTATGAGCAATGCAAAGCCAGTAAATCCCTTTTGAGCAGGGGAGGGACAGGTTCAGACTTGTGCTTGGGAAAGGCATTTTAGTGCATCTGAGCTGAGGGGGACCCTGGAGATTACCGAGCAAATCAGACTTATTTCCAGTACAGACAGGGAAGCTGGTTGGTATTAGCTGAAGGGAAACCCTGAATCCCAGCCAGTGGGATGATGATCCTTCTCAGCTCTGGCCAACGCTTTGTTCCCTTAGTCTTTTTTTTGGGGGGGGGGGGGTTTCCTGGGGAATGAACCCAGGGGCACTTGACCACTTAGCCATATCCCCAGCCCTATTTTGTATTTTATTTAGAGACAGGGTCTCACTGAGTTGCTCAGCACCTTGCCCTTGCTGGGGCTGGCTTTGAACTCGAGATTCTCCTGCCTCAGCCTCCCAAGTGCTGGGATTACGGCGTGTGCCACCCCGCCCCAGCTGTTCCCTTTGTCTTGTTACCAACACCCTGAAGGGACTAGGGAACCAGGTTAACTCCCTCTTTATTTCTCAGCTCCCACCTGCTTTTTGTCCACTTCCCAGTTAACAACCTATCAATCTATTCTTTGGATGTTTCTGAGTCTTTCTGGTGAATATGGACCAGTTCAATAGACTAAATGCTCAAAATAGGAAGTTCTAGCCCACCAAGCTATAATTTGATTGGATTTTAGTGTTTAACACCTATTAAGATCTTATTCTGTGCGAGGCACTGTGCTTTCAGTATGTAATAGCATTTCAAAAATCTTCACAGCCACTCTGTGAGATGAGTGATTTAACCCTGTCCGCAGTCAAGGGAACTGAGACCCAGAGAAGATAAGGTAGCTGCTCACAATCACATAACTCATCAATAGTAAAGCAGAAAGTGTGTGTGTGTGTGTGTGTGTGTGTGTGTGTGTGTGTGTGTTGTGCGTGTGTTTCTGGGGAACAAACTCATGGCCTTGTATGTGCTAGGTGATACTTTACCACTGATCTCCATCTCTAGCCTAAGCTGAAATTTTAAATAGTCGACTGACCATTTGCTTCTAAACCCACCCTCCACATTCTTGTATTTCCATGCTTCTTAAAAGCGAAGCACATTTGGTTGGCCACAAAGTAGGGGTCTGTGGAAACACTATGGAAGCCCATAGCCCAGAACCTGTGACTAATTCCTTCTTCCACTCCTCCAGGCTTACCTGCGAGCTATTGATGTGAAGATCCTGCAGCAGCTGGTGACCTTGAACGAGGGCATTGAGGCAGTGCGTTGGCTGTTGGAGGAGCGGGGGACACTGACCAGTCATTGCAGTAGCCTCACCAGCAGCCAATATAGCCTGACAGGCGGGAGCCCAGGCCGCTCAAGGCGGGGCAGCTGGGACAGCCTGCCAGATACCAGCTCTACTGACCGGCTGGACAGTGTCTCTATTGGCAGCTTCTTGGACACCGTGGCCCCCAGAGAGCTGGATGAACAGGGTCCTCCAGGGGCTCCCTATCCTGAGATTGACTGGACAAAAGTTATACCTGGCGAGGAAAGGGCCAGGACTGAGGTGGACCTGACAGCCACCAGGCTAGGGAGCTTAAGGGCTGTGAGGAAGCCTCCAGGGGAGGGGCTCCAAGGTGGACCATTGGAGCCACCAGAGGATCAAAGTGCCAAACTGGACTTTGAGGCCCACTGGTACTGGGGACAGTGCCAGGATGATGTGACCTTCTTGTAACAACTTTCCCAACCTTTTGGACTCCTATAGACCTTTCATCCCTTGGCCCTGGTCTCCCACAAAATTTTTTGTCCCTCAGTCAAGAAGTAGGACTAGGATGCACTGAAAATCACTTACCATGAAAACCTGGCTCACCATCCCTCCCGTCCTAGGGAGTCTCTACATTTATCCCTCAATTGTTAGGTCCCTACAGCTATTTCCATAGAGAGTTTAACTATGGTGGGTATCTCCTGGTGTGAAGGTATTTCTATCCCCTCCCTCCGCCCCTCACCCCTAGGTAAGGATTTATGCCCCATAGGAGATGGGGTTGCAGTTACTTCATTCAGAGTCTATAAGTCTTGCCTCCTTTTGGCCAAGATGGAAGACAGACATTCAGGGCCAACCCTGCATGGATTAGCCCTCCCAGGAGCCTTGGTGGTTGGCAGACCCACCCCTTCTTACCTGCTGAATGATGTCATTTCCTGCTGGAATGTACTAACCTGTTGTCTGTCTCAGTCCTTGGATGGTCCATGTAAGGGTGTCTGAGCCTCTGCTGCTAAGCGAGACCATATCACTAAATAGCCTTACCATTATTTCTGTGAAAGGCAACACATCACCCTCACTGGTAGATGTTTGTGCTACTTTTTGGAAGGTTCTTACTTTTCAAACAGGGAATTCTCAGTTTGTCCCAGCGGGTCTCACCCTCTGTGTCTGCATCCCTGTCTGGTGCCAACACTTTCATCCCTGGGCTTTTAGGGAGAGAAACTGTCAGGGCCTCCACCTAAGGCTCTGAGTTGACTTGGTCCACTCTGCCACAGGCCCCTGTTTTACCCCATCCCTGGGCTGCCCCATTCTAATTCTGACTCCATATCTGCCCCAGGAGGTTCAGTTTCTGTGTCTCCACACCTTCTCAGTTTCCTTTTCAGGCCTCAGGCCTTTTATATGCAGATGAGTCCTGGCCTTCTCACCCACATTGTTGGAAGCTGGGGAGAGAGAAGCTTGAGGCCTCAGGGCTCTGGGGTTAAACCAGAATCTTGGATGGAGGGGGAGGTATCTTCTCTGACTGTAATTGCCCTTCCCCCACCGGGTCCAGCCTTCCACCATTTGGTCCCAAGGATGCCTGCCTGAGGTTGGGATACAAGGAATCCCCTTGTTTGGGCCACAATGTGGGAGTGTGGCAGGAACAGACAGAGGCTGTTTGGTCTCTGGGCCCCATCTTGGGAGGAGAGTGGGAGCAGGGGAAAGTCCTCCTTCCTCTCTCCCTTAGAGCAAGCCCCCTCTAACTCTTTTTTTTTTTTTTTAATTTATTTATTATTATTATTTTTTTTAACCAGGGATTGAACTCAGGGACACTCGGCCACTGAGTCACATCCCCAGCCCTATTTTGTATTTTATTTAGAGACAGGGTCTCACTGAGTTGCTTAGGGCCTCGCTAAGTTGCTGAGGCTGGTTTTGAACTCGCAATCCTCCTGACTCAGCCTCCCAAGTTGCTTGGATTACAGGTGTGCGCCACCACACCCGCCACCACACCCGGCTCCCCTCTAACTCTTGAACCTGAGAAGGGAGCAGGGGACTGGCCCTGCCACTGATCTCAGGACCCTAGCTAATTACACCAAAGAAGGAATTCAGGGAAGCTGCCAACCTGGGGCTCAGAGAGGGGACAGACCCAGAGGCTGGTGGGGATAAGGACTGTGGTTGACGTCAGAATGAATTCTGGGAGATTAACCCTTTGGACCCAGGTGACTGCCCCATATGTTGGTCCCTGTTTTGTGGGTCCTGAAATTAGATTACTGGAGAGGAATAAAAGGATTTTGGGATATTCAACATGCCCTCCTGAATTGAAGGAGTCTTCACCAAATCCTGAAATAACTCCTGCCATTTCTCTACTCTTCAGTTTTTGTTGAGGAAGGGAAGGAAGCCAAATCTCTAAACTCCTCAGGTGTTGTTCTGCAACTCCCACCCCCATCCTTCTGAGCAGTCCATGACTATCCCTTAAAGACCCTCTTTCCTCCTCCTATCCCCTCAAAGTGAAAGCAGTGTCCACCTCTCAGCCTCTGCTGCCTGCCAGACCTCTCTTTACTGCTCCTTATGAACGTGGGATTCCTGACCCCTTCAGACTGGGAATTCCAATTCCTATTCCAATCTCTACTCCATAGCCATTTTATAGTGTGCCCTTGAGTAACCAGAGTAACCACCTTTCCTCATGGAAGTCATTGTATTCCTTTCCTTTTTTCTGTTACTGGGATCAAACTCAGAGCCACCTGTATGCTAGGAACTGAGCTACATCCCCAGCCCCTTTGTATTCCTTTTTGAGTCTCACTTCATGCCGGCTACCAAGTTCTCAACTGAAGAGGTTGCCTGCCCCCTTCTGGCCTTTATGCATCATTGCCAGGGTGGCTGGGTGGAACCTCCAAGTTCAAATAACAGTACAGTCTTCCAGAAGATTAGCCCCTCAGTGCACAGACAGGCTGGGGAGTCAGGCCTAGAGAAGATATAGATTTTCCCAGCATATAACCCTTTGTGAAACTGTGGCAATGCCAGGTTAGAGAACCCAGATTGCCTGCCTACATGCCCACAGTTCCATCCCTGAGTCACACTGTTCCCTTTCATCACCCCCAGAGCCCAAAGGAACTGAAAGCAATTTTCCCCAGTTATAATGTTTGATCCTATAATGTCCCACCCTAAAGAAGCAGTTCCCTGTCTTTAGAGAAAGAACTGCAGGCTCTGTAGAAAGAGAAGCTTGGGCCTGGACTTCAGATAGGAGGAAAGTCAATCCCAAACCAATTATGAAAGTAGGACCAGATACTGTGGGGGCAGAGCTCAGCATTTCAAACCTGGAGGTTAGAAGTGAGGCTAGTGTAGGGAGCTGTGAAATTAGGGAAAACACATGGATCTTGCATAGGTTGTGGTGGACCATAGGTCAGGGTATTATCGATCTGTTGGATAGGCACCTGAGAGTGTTGGAGAAGTGAGGCAACTGAGGCTGCCTGGGTAATCCAGGTAGGTGTGGGCATCCTGTCTGAATGGTCCAGGTAAGTCTGGGCTTCCTATGTTAATACCTTAGACTCCAGTTCCCTAGAGAAAAGAACCCCTTTGGTCCTTCCTGTTTCTAGACTAGGTAGGTAAAGCTCAACTATTCTATTAGCTTAAACTTCCCTGGGTTACAGGGAGGAACTGCTTGGGACCTCAAAGGAGAAGGGAGGGAAAAGGTGAGAGATGTATACCAGAGAGAGGTGGGCATGGTGGTGCATGCCTGTAATCCCAGCAACTCAGGAGGCTGACATAGGAGGATTGTAATTTCAAGACCAGCCTCAGCAACTTAGTGAGACCCTGTCTCAAAATTCAAAAGGACTAGGGATATGGCTCAGTGGTTAAATACCTCTGGATTCAATCCCCAATACCAAAAAAAAAAAAAAAAAAAAAGGAAAATAGGCCATGTAAAGTATGAGTAGCAGGAGCACAGACTGTCCTCCAAGTACTCTGGGGCGCTTTTGCCAGGGCTCAGGGTAAAGGTAGAGATGGAACTGCTCATGACAGCTACAGAGAGAGCACTTGGGAGGGAAAGGGGTGGTGCTGCCCAGAATGGGTCCATCAGGGGAACCTGAGACCTTATGAGTGGACAGGTGTGAAGGCCCGTGCTTAGGAGGAGGCAGAGAGTTGAACACCAGTCTGAAAGCTCTAAGGCAGCTTTGATGAGAAATGCCCCTGGTTACAGCGGATACAAGCTATTTGTGCGTTTGGTGCCAGGCATGCACTGGGTGTTGAGTTACACCTGTCCACCTGTTCAGTGAATGGAGGAATGAATGTAAATGCACAAGGAATGTGACATAAAACTAAAGCTAATCAGTTGTTTATATTAGGTAAGTTAAAACGTTGTTCTGTTTAATTCGTAGCAACCCTATAAACAGTACAGTGTTAGCAATGTCTTTTTGCTTAGAAATATGCTCAAAGTCAGATATGTAACAAATGAGCCATAAAATAAACCTGGGTCAGTATCCCTACAGAGGCTTCTTGGAAGTCTCTGATTTCCTACCTGAACCTCCACACTTTACTCTTAGGAGAACAGGTTAAGTGCTGCCCAATGGCAGAGGCAGTGTATTAGTTTCCTGTTGCTGTAATGAATTCCCACAAGTTTAATGGCTTAAAACCCATCTCCATCTGGGCACTGTGGCACACATCTAATCACAGTGACAGGAGGCTGAGGCAGGAGAATCACAAGTTTGAGGCCCTAAGCAACTTGGTGAGACCCTGTCTCAAAAAAAAAAAAAAAAAAAAGAAAAGAAAAGGACTGGGGATGTAGCTCAGTGATAATGTGCCCCTGGGTTCAATCCCCAGTACAAAAAAAAAAAAAAAGAGAAAATATAAAACAGTATAACAGTATATCATTTTAAAGTTTTGGAGGTCAGAAGTTTGAAAACAGATGCCCTGAGCTATAGTCAAAGTGTTGGTAGGCCCACTTTCCCTTTGGAGACTATAGGGGAGAGTCTGCTTCCTTGTCTTTTCCAGCTTCTAGAGGTTGCCTGCATTTCTTGGTTCATGGCTCCTTTCTCCATATTCAGGGCTGGCTCATAGAACCTTTGTCTTCTCCATGTGCTTCCATCCCTACTTCCCTCTTCCTAATTCTGTCCTCTTCTTATAAGGGTTATATTGTGATGTTGTATCCTTGTGATTACTTCAGGCAATTTCAAGCTCTTTAATCATATATTCCCTTTTGCCATTTAAGAGAAATATTCATAGGTTCTAGAGATTAGGAAGTGCACATTTTTGAGAGAAGGGCTGTTACCCAGCCTGCCACAGTCAGGGACGGTGGACAGGCAGAAGAATGCAGCTCAGTCTGCACCTGTGTGTGTGTGTGTGTGTGTGTGTGTGTGT